>CM062811.1:316356778-316596847 GCA_031772625.1 Pinus tabuliformis
TGAAAGGAGATAACATTAAGGAATGTTATAATCAAGAAAATTATGTTAAACATGTCGAATTGGGATCTTCTCAGGTTGACATAATGAGAATGATAATCAAAGTTGGTATATGATAAATGAGGATGAAATTAGGGAGGAAAAAAATGAATCTACATAAATTATTCATGAATAATCACTACATTATGTAGAAGATCACGAAGAGGTTATACAAATTATAGATTATGATAACGATAAAGAAGACATTGCAAGCTTATGAGAAACTATTGAAGAACATGATAAAGTTAGTTCTATATCTCAAGAAACTAGAGAAGCGTGCCTTAATCATGATCACAATTAGAATCAGAGTGTCAATAAATCTCAATTATTTACAATCACAATGCCTTCTACACCTACATTTCCCACGGATGAAGTCAGTTATAAACTTGAAAATCTAACATTGTCCTCTTCATTAACTCCAATCAACTCTTCTAAGTCAATATTACTTTCTACATCCAATCCATCAAATTTACCTTCAATATTACTACGTACTTCAACTCCACTTCTTCGCTATCGATTTCACTTCCAACTCCAAGCCCATTGAGGTCTTCTTCCATATTTGTTTCTCCTTCCACCCCACTGGGAGCCCCCTTAATAAAACCTTTTCTTCTTTCACTAATCCCACTATCTTGTTCTCCTTGAAATAAATTGACCTCCTCTTCACTACATGTCAATTTCAATGGTGATTACAAATATCATGAATAAATAACACATCACACTCCTTCGTCCAGGAACACAAATCCAACTCCAAATGTTGTAGTAACTCCAATTTTTCTTTCCAATGTCCATATTATTACTTTTAGTGTCTCTCTTCCACAACTACAAGAAAATACACATGGGACTACAGGATATGTCATATCAATGATGACTATACCTACATCCCCTGCCTTAGAGTCAGAGTTGGAACCCGAGGACCTAGAGACACCCAAAAGGCAAAGAAATGACGTGGAAGGCTCTTATTATGCAATTACTTACAGAAAGGGGAAACAAAAAGCCAAAGGAAAATTGATTATTGAGGACACCCACAAGGTCATGAAAATTACCATCAATGTTCTTCATCCAACTGATAATGACAATTCTAATGATTCCTCCAACAATTTGGAGTTTGAGGATGAGGTGGAGGATGTATCCTTTTTTGTATTTGATGGTCATGGTGGTTGTAAAGCTGCATATTTTGCTACTGAAAATATTAGAAAGAATATTTTTAATGCTTTACTTCAGGCAAAGAAATATAAATTAAAAACAATAGATGATGAAGAAGATTGTGACTATGTGATTGTCATAATTAATAAAAACAATCTTCTAGACTAGAAGAATCTTGAGGAGGCAGCGAACTCCGGGTACTTGAGAGTAGATGATAAGTTTTTGAAACAAGGTGTTTCTGGTGGTACTACTTGTGTCACCACTCTCATTATAGGTGATAAGTTAGTGGTTTACAATGTTAAAGATTGCAAAGTAGCTATTAGTAGAAGAAGAAGGAGGAAGTTAAATGAAAGTCTAAGACAATTAGAGGCACAACAACTACCATTTCCATTGTTGCCAAAGTGGAACCATGGTACAACTGTAAACAAGAATCTTCTTCCACTGCAACTTATCCCAATATTCAAAATGTGAAGGAAAATCTAAAGTAGGAAGACAATCCAACTTCTGTTTTAGCTTCATTCGAATGAGACCTCAAGGAATTATATGAAACTGACAAAACCAAAAAATATATTTCGACTGTGACTACATTAGCCATTACTAAAGGAGTTTTTAGAAATGGAGTTTCCAATGATATTGCAAAGCAACAAGTTAATAGAATGGAGAAATAAATTGTGCTTTCATGTTTTAATGATTCTCATAGGAAAGCAACAAAGGATGTTGGTATCATTGCTGGCTTAAATGTTATTAGAATTATGAACGATCCCAATATTGCTTCCATTGGCTATGGAATGGATAGGAAGACTAGTAGTGTTAGCAAAATCAATATTCTCATTTTTGACTTGGGTGGAGGTACGTTTAATGTTTCTGTTATGACAATTGAAAGTCGTCTTTTTGAGGTGAAGGCCACAGTTGGTGATCAAAATTTGGGAGGGAAATTTTTTGATAACAGATTGTTTAACCACTTTATACGAGACACTGAGAGAAGGTATAGAAAATACATTAGAAATAATTCTGGAGCCCTTGTTAGACTGACAAAATCATGCCTAAGGGAGAATATAACTCTCTCGTCAACTACATAGACAACCATTGAGATTGATTCCCTTTTTGATGGTGTTTAATTTATTTCCAACATTACTCGGGCCATGTTCGAAGAAATTAATGTAGTTTATTCAATAAATGTATGGAGCTTGTTGTTCCATGGCACTTTGAACAAATGAAAGTTGACCTAGATCCAAGGTTTATTATGTCAAAGGGAGCAGTTCCATGGAGTGAGAGGAAAGGGAACATATGTTCCTTAGTTGAAAGTACAAAAGGAAATATCATTATTCGATTCATGCATGGCTCGCCTAATTTTTTTTTGATAATAATTTTCGATTGGAGTCGACTATCTATAAAAAATATTCCATATGGAACAATCTAACCACACTAAACACTATTGTCATAACCATATCATACAATGGAACACAACTATCACTAAGGACACAAGCTTACAAATCTTTATGGTGACTATTAGTCATAAATATAAATAAAAGGAAGAATTTTAATAATAAAGTTTCTTTATAAAAGTTATTAAGGTTACTTTATAAAAGTTATTTTATAATAATTTTATAAAGTTACTTTGTTAAAAATTAATTAATTAATTTATATATAATAAATTAAATTAAATTAAAATGATATATATATATATATATATATATATATATATATATATATATATATATATATATAGATATAGATATATACACATATATACATGAGGGGAAATGGATAAAATATAATTCCAAGACAATATTATCAATGACTTACACATGCTGGGAAAGCCATGGGCAAGGAGTACATTATTAGCAATTAAGATTTGAGGAAAAATATTTTTGAAGGACGAGGCAATGCTATGAATATAAATTATATAAAATAAAATGAATATAAAAAAAAGATAAATAATAAATAATCAAAATAATTATTATTTTAAATAGTAATTAGTTAAGTGAAAAATCATGTCTAAAAGACATGCCAATCATGAAAGGACACTTGCCTAGGTATATAAGGAGGCCCTCATTGTAACATTCAACATCCCTTGTATATTTCATATTATTAATAAAAATATTATTTACAAATACATTTGTGTATTTTACATTTAAAGTCAACAAGCTACAATTTTGTTGCTCCAACATTAGAGCTTGGCCTCTAAGATTGCGGAGTTCCAGGACTCAGTCCTACCACCTTTGCCACTGAGACTACACAATGTGTAGTCTCTCCCCGTCACTACCTAGGTTGAACTGCACATTGCACAGTCTCAAGTCTCAGACTGCATTATTGGCTTCTAAGACTGTGCAATACACAGTTCCCTCAACCAGTCTCCCTCCCGTGATCATGAGAATTACGAAATATCTCTCATTAGTCCATGTGTTTGTTGCTTGATCTTTCTTTGAAAGTTGATTTGCAAAAGCTAATGTAATCTTGCCATGAATGCCTTTTCCTCTTGCAAGTATCATAGTTGTTGAGCACTTCTCTCCAATAGTCACTATTGTCATGGCACCCAAGAGAGCTTCTTAAAAAGATAACATAGAAAGCAGTATTGGGGAAGTAGTTGAGAGTATGCTAGTAAATTTTCTAATATATTCAGACACTCAACTTCTTGTGGAAAAGGAATCAGATCTTACAAGATAGAAAGGGAACAAATATTCTTTAGCAAAGAGCTTCAAAGTAGATCTAGAGGACCGATAAGTATACATTGATGTTCAACGGTTGAGATTACATAGCATTTCATGTAGATATCCAACCTTCCCATGTGCTGATGTTATCAACTGGATTATTTCACATAATTTATGTGAGGACTATAACTTTGAGCAATGCTAGTAGACCAAATCTTTCTACTTTTTTGGCAACAAATTATCGTCTCATGTACCATTTCCTCCATCTAGAACTACTCATGGATTCATACTTTTAGCCACCAAAAACTATGTGAGCACAAGAGACATTGTTAAAGGTTGGGTGAAAGAGCCATCATAGTTTCGATAAACACCCACCAATACTTACAAGACAAAGTATCTCAGGAGAGTCTATCAACTCTTGGTTATCCTATCTTGCATAATCTATGGTTAGCAAAGCATGAAGACCTTTCCCGTAGGGTGGGAAATATTATTGAACCAGGTTGTGAATGAGGGGAAGTCGTTCAACTGGTTAGACATGTTGGCTCGACAGTTAAGTATCCATGTAGGGAATGCTTGAAATCCTCCTAAGGGAGGGCAAGAAAGATTCTACATGTCTACATATTTATAGGATGCAATCTGTGCACATAATGCATTCCCTAGCATCGATTGGACTTGGACACCACAGGACCCAAGGATGCATATCTACCACATATTTCTATTGGATTGTAGCCATAAGGGAGTAATGGAGAAGCTAACTAACCACATCCTCATTTCGCTATATAAGATGATCTTTGAAGAAGAACCACCTTGCATGTTAGATGGGAAAATGGAAGAAGTATCATAGATTGCAGATTGATTTACCTCACTAGATGTCACCTTCCTTAGAGTGTTCAGTGGTCATAAGTTGCTACATCTTTTGCTAAGGTATGCCACCGATAAACTTGCAATGCAAGAAGTTGCATATCATCTCTCCATAGGTTTGTCAGCAGCTTTTCATAGGAAGAAGAAACCACCTTGGGCAACTCTTCCTATGAAAATTGGATTGTACGAGATTAAGAACTTGAAGGTTGTGGATACTGAAGGAAAGGAAATAGATAAGTTTTCATTTGATACTCAAGGCTTTAATCCATTCGATACTCATGGTATTTCCATAGACCACTATGAAAGAATTCATTTCTAGTGGCTCCACGGGAAATTTCACTGGATGAAGGAGGATCCATGGAAGAATTTTTATAATGCCTCCAAGTCCCACGATCCAGTCAGTTTTTCAGGAACTTCATAGATGACTCTGTAGAAGGAAGATAATTTAGACTCGGTGCCAACAGAAGGGAGAAACCCTACATAGGATAAGGGAAAGAGAAAGTTTTTTTATAGTCTAGGGGGAGAATGAAGATGCAAGATGAAAGCAGATCCAACTATTATGAAAGTGGATTTAGCAACAGAGGAAAAGAGGAAACATAAGATGCAAAGCGAAGAATAGAGGAAGAGGGAAGAGTAGAAGAGATTGGAGGAAGAAAACTAGAAGTAAGAACAATAAGAGAAGCAAAATCAGGGAGAAAAATAAAGGCGAAGAGAAATAGGAGAAGAAAAATGCGGAAACAAGTTGAAGAGAAAGAACAAAACCGACAACTAGGGGAGGAGAGAAGATAGATGAAAGTCCAAGAGTTTTCTTAGTAGATTGAAGAATTGATTGAGGTTGTACACATGGAGGAGGAAATAGAGCTGCAGAATCAAGATATTGACCTGATGCCTAACACATATTAGGTCACTATTCAGTCTCCACCACCTCCAGCAATAGATTTAGCTCCAGACGAGGAAGAGAAAGTTCCTCCTCTTGATGATGATTCGGTTATGAACACGTATAGTGTGTCATATGATGAAATTCAAAAGAAGATTGTACAAGCACGTAAGAAAATCTTTTAGGGATTACCTCACATATCCTGCATTTATTAGAGAAAGGCTGATTGTAGCGGACACTAGGAATAATCCCAATGCCATTGCTTCAGCCAACTTGGCCTTTGTAGGTGCAACAAAGTCAAATACTGAGTTTTTGATGGCCAAGAATAAGGAATTGACAAAGAACTTGTAGGCTGTAAGGAAAGAGGTTAAGAAACTCTGAGCAACAACTTAGAACACAACTTCTGCATAGGTCCATTTGGAGGAGCTAAAGGTAGTGATACTTGGTGAAGTATAGACATTTGGAGAGACCATGCAAAATCTCTATGAGGAGCTTGTGACCATGCATAAGGTAGTTTTTCACTTGCATAACTTGTGGCAGAAGTGAAAATATTTTGTGAAAACTCTCAAGGATATACAAGCAGTCATTGCTACTGTGCATGAAGGTAAATTTGATACAAGGGGGAACCACACGAGTTGGGAAAGAAAACAAAGAAGGATGTAGAGTTGGAGAAAGCAAGGTTCAAAGACTCATCCATAAAAAAAAATAGCTCACTTCATTCATTGCTAGCATTGAGGCCTCATATGCACGATTGTATAATAACATGCATCTCTTGGTGAAGACCCAAAAGATCCCATCCGTTGGCTCACTCACCGAAGGAAAATGTAGGAACCAGGTTAGGAAGGAGATATATGAATACTTAGAGCAATGGAGACAGATTATCGCTAAAGAAGACATTAAAGTAAACGAAAAAAAACATGCGGAAGTACATTGGTAGTCCTATCTAGATTAACACGATGTTGCTCATGTCGAAGTCAAAAGCATAGATTGGTTCCAAGTCATTATACCTAGATGCCATGGAGGATAGAGTTCGCTTCCAGCCAAACAACATCACACAGCCTGAGGGACTCATTGTACAATATAGAGATTATCACTGCTACGTGATCGAGACACATAAAATGGAATTTGTTGAGCTAGAGTTTCCCCAAACTCAATAATGAGAGTGTTTATATTATTAGGCTATCTAGTGGGCTCTACCAAATTTTGTCTCATATGGGTATGAGTTATTTTAATATTCTTTTGTAAATAATTTGTAAGTGAAATTCCAAGTGTCAATTGTGGAATATGAAGAGTCATGATGTAATGTAATTAAATAGTCATTTGTAAATAAGTTAAAGAGTCATGAGGGAGTCCAAGAGTCACAAAGGGGAATGTGAAGAGTCACCCCTCTTGTTATAAATATACCCTCATAATGCATGTAAAAGGATTTTGGAAGCCAAGTGTTTGGCTAGGCTTAGACTCAGAATTAGGAGCTTAGATGTTTTGTGAGAGCCTTGGCTTCTCCATAGCGTAGAGAGAGTATCTCTCTTTGGAGGAGCAGGTGACGTTGACTTCACGTTCCACTATTAGGACTAGTGGTTCATCAATGGTATGTGTATGATTGGAACTTTCACTTTAATGAAAGCTTAGAGATGACACGTTTTCATGCATATATTGTCAATATAGTAGGACTATTATTGTTTTATTTTCAATGTATGTTATTTAACTTACTCTTATGCTTATGAACTATTTCATTTTCATTGGTACAATCTTATTAAATGAGTGCTGTTGTATTATTTCATCACCATTAACTTGTGAAATATTTCACATATTAGCTTGTGATGTCTTTATGCTCGTGTGTCTCTTTCAAGTTGCATACTATTATAGGCTTCTAAAGGTATAACTCATTTTCCCTTTGTGTGTTAGAACCTTCATGCATCACACTTGACTTTCCACAGGGTCACACACTTTCTCTCACCAAAGTCACGATACATCACTCTATGCATTATTGTAGCCAAGGCACATCATTAAAATCCACTGCATCGACAACTAGGAAGTATTTTGGATGGGACTCCTACACCAAATGGTGAGGTCTAATTGGGACTTCATATCGAGGAGATCCCTTGAATGTTACTGGGCCCATCACCATCAACGTTTCTAGCACTAGAAGGAGGGCCACATGACAACTGAGCCCATGAAGTTTGTTTGAATCTTCTGCATCTTTAATGGCTTGTTCCCAAATCTTAACCTCAACATGTTTTTCTAGAACCACAAATCTAAAAGTGCCCATGAGAATAATTAATGACTTTTCAAATCTGAAATCCGATGGTGAGGGTGGAAAATCCATTCTCAAGCACACTGCTCATTTTTTCAAAATTTTCACGAAACATAATATCCACTGTGAGGATACTGCGTGTAGGTTGTTCATCTTCACATTTGAATCATTCCTAAAGGAATGGTGTTACACATTGCTCATTTCTTCCATTCACTCTTTTTAGCATCTCGTTACAGATATTTATTGCGCCTTTGACATGTATAATTTCAAATCTGTTTTCAAGAAAATCATGCAATTGTGAAAAGCACCCAATGAATATCTTGATGATTTTCATGATTGTTTCATTTATTTTTGTTTTGAATTTTTCGAAGATGATTTTGATTGGAATTTAATGAAAGATTAATTTGAATTTATTATTCACATTTTGATGAATCTGCATGAATATGATTCTTTTGAAATTACCCCAACATACCTCGGTTATAGAGCTTCTAAATCTTTGACGAATGAAGTTACTGTCCCAAGTGACTCTTCATCTTGCCGTCATCTAACAACTCCATTTCTGCAAGTTGAGGTGGGATAACTTAAGAGCTCATTCGCTGATTTACCACCATCTTCCTCCACCCCGCATACTCAAAATCTCAGTGCAGGTTTGGATTGCGAATCTGATTTTTGCGATGATGTGTTATCTCCTTGTCCTCCATCCATTGATTCCTTTAGTCCTCTTGATTGTGAGTTGTTCAGTTTTCTTGATTGATCTGTTTATATTAATGTTCACGAGGATCAATATCAGGATGGAGTTAGTGTTGAGCATCCAAACTGTGATATCATTTACGATAACTATATGTGGGATTCTATCTTTGAACAAGAATCAGTGATGAAGATTGATCTTTCTCCTTCCAAACCTCCCCCTCATCACCTTGACATTTTCCATGATTCTGTCATTATTGAATATTGAGGAGAACTAATTTCTAATGATGTTATTCCTAATCGCACTCAAAATTTGTGGAATGCCAGTTTTTCATCCAAATGTAGAGAGGGAAATTCTTCTCATATTGATCTCTCCAATCCATCATCTCATCATTCTCAAGAAATAAACGGTGGAATTTTTTGTTTTCAGTCTTCCCCACTTTACGATTCATCAAATCATGAGGATGCCTCTATTTTTTATCTTGAACTTTATGATCATGGCTATTGTTATCTCTTCATTTATTCATCTAGTCATGACCCTGATTTTTCTGTTGTTGATTCTTCTAAGCCACCGGTCTTTGATGATCTATCTTATGATGATTTGGAAATTCCTCAAGATTTCAAGGCACTTCATCCCAAGCTGATGGTTGTGTCAGGTTCTCATAGTCTTAAGACCAATTCCATTTCTGATCAGAATAGTTTTTATGCAACCAACTTACAAATAGATAGATAAATGACTTGAAATCATCCTCTTCGAGGGGGAACCTCCTTTACATGACATAAATGAACAATTCTTGTATGATATAAATGACAGGACATCCTTTATATAGATAGGAGTCTAAGGGGGCACAATATAATCAGAGCCTACATAACAATAATAATGTAAGGGCACAACAATAACAATAAGGGGGCTACACCAACAATAGAAATAAGGGGCTACACTAGTAGTATAGGGACCTAACATGCCCCTCTCCTTCAAAAATGTGTTGTTCTCAATGGTTGAGTAGTTATGGATGCTTCTGTATAACATTTTCATCCTCCCATGTGGAATATTCAGTGGATAAGTTCTTTCACTTGATGAGATACTCTGAAATTGATCATTTTCGTAGCTATCGGGTTCTTACTTCCTTGAATGCTTCATGTTCCATTATGCTTTTCCCTTCCTCATCGATTTTTGGAAATATTGTGTGAACTAGGAGATTGTCACCTATAACCTTCTTTAAGCATGAAACATGGAAAACTAGGTACACTCAGGAAGATGCAAGAAGCTCCAATTTGTATTCCATAATACCAATATTTTGAAACACCTTGTAAGGACCATAGTACTTTGGTCATAATTTATTATCCTTCTTAACTTGCTTGAGGGACATTTGTTTGTATGGTTGTAGCTATAAAAATACCTAGTCACCTGCATCAAAAATTCTTTCATTGCGATGCTAATCTGCCATTTGTTTCATTTGATTATGCACCAAATTCAAGTTATCCTTTAAGAGTTGTAGAACTTGTTGTTGATGCTTGATGTGAAATTCTACTACTTGAAACTTAAAATTTTCTCTTAAAGATGATGTGATGGGTGGTGGATGTTATCCATAAAGTGTCATAAATGGTGTATTTTTGGCTACAATATGGAAGGAAGTGTTATACCACCATTCAAGCAAAGGTAAACAAATGACCCATTGTGTTTTTTATCTGATAAAAAGCAACGAAGATATCTTTCCAAACATTTGTTTACTATCTCAATTTTCCCATCAGATTAAGGATGATAAGATGAGCTATGATCTAATTGAGTACCCATACAAGAGAATGATTCTGTCCAAAAAATTCCAATGAAAATGGGATCTTTGTCACTTACAATAATATTTGGGTTTCCATGTAGCTTTTGAATTGTTTCCATAAATGCAGTAGCAACTGTACTGGATTTAAATGGATGCGATAATGCACAAAAATGTGCATACTTGGTAAGTCTATCAACTACCACCATGATGACACTCTTTCCTTCGGACTTGGGTAAACCTGTGATAAAATCCATTGAAACCTCCTCCCAACGTTGATTTGGAATGGATAAAGGTTTTAACATACCTTAGATCTTAATTGTATCAACTTTATTTTGTTGGAAAACCAAACATTTTGCCAAAAACTTTTGAATATCAGATTCAAGACCCTCCCAAAAAAGTTTCCTTCTTGGCCCTGTGGTAAGTTTTTAAAAATCCTGGAAGCCCTCCTAAGGGAGATGTGTGAAATTCCAAAAGAATATTTTTCTTGAGTTGGAAATTTTTACAAATATATAAGCGATCTTTGTACCATAATGTAACATTTTTCCATCTAAATGTATGAGATATACTGGAACCTTGTTGCAACTTTTGAATGAGAATCCACACTTCTTCATCATTCTTCCATTCATCCCTTACTTTGGTTATCCAATATGGTTGGATAATATAAATGGCATAAAGAAATCCTTCCAAACCCTCATACTTTTTTGAGAGTGCATATGCAACAACATTTTTATTCCCTTTTTTGTAGATGATTTCAAAGTCATAACCCAACATCTTTGTGACCCATTTTTTCTGCTCTTCTGAAGATAATATTTTTTCCAAAAAGTATTTAAGACTATCATGATCTGTTTTTAACTTGAAGTGTCTTCCCATTAGGTAAGGTTGCCATTTATTTATTGCATGTAGTATTTCAAACACTTCCTTCTCATAAATAACTTAGTCTAAATACTTTCCTTTAATTGGACAACTTTCAAAATCAATAGGTCTTCCTTCTTGCATTAAACAACACCAATTCCATTTCCTTACGAATCATATTCCACAATAAAGGATTTTGTGAATTTTTGCATAGCTAAGATTGGTTCTTGGCACATTGCCTCTTTAATATGTTCAATGGCCTTAGTTACTTCTGGAGTCCAAGAAAATGCATCTTTCTTTAGTAATATTGTTAGAGGTGCTGCTATTCTCCCATAATTCTTAACAAACTTGCTATAATACCCTGTTAACTTGAGAAATCCTTGAAGATGCTTTATGGTTGTGGGTATTTTCCATTCCTTAATGGCTTTAATTTTGTTAGGGTCTACCTTAACACCCTCATGAGATACAATATGACCCAGATATTCCACTTCATGTGCTCCAAAGAAACATTTGGAGTTTTTGCATATAATTGTTTCTCCTCCAATAGTTTGAGCATCCTATCAACATGTTGAACACAATCCTTCCAAGACTTTCTGTAGATTAGTATATCATCAAAAAATAGTAACACAAATTTTCTAAGGGTTTGAAAATGGAATTCATAAAACCTTGAAATGTAGAAGGTGCACTGGTAAGGCCAAAAGGCATAACCTAAAAATTCATAATGACCCTCATGAGTTCTAAATGTTTGTTTCAAAATGTATTCAATCTTCATTCTAATTTGATGATACCTTGAATGACGATCCGACTTGGTGAAGTAAATTTCTCTATGTAATTAATCCAACAATTCATCAATGACAGGAATGGGAAATTTGTCTTTAATAGTGAGCTTGTTGAGCTCCCTATAATCCAGACACATGCACCATGATCCATTATTCTTATGCACTAATACTAATGGAGCAAAGAAAGAAATTTGACTACGATGAATTATACCGACCTCTAACATTTCTGCAACCATATGTTCAATTTCACTCATTTGGGCATAGGGATATCTGTAAGGCTTGATGTTTGCAGGAAAACTACCTAGAATCAAATGAATAGCATGATCATGATCATGAATAGGTGGGAGGTATTTGGGAGTCTCAAATAACTTGGAATGATTGTCCAATACTTTTTGGAGATCTGGAGAAATAAATGATTTCGATGTTCGAATCTCTAGTAAGCATAATTATGCAATTATGTCCCAATGTTTTTTTATTTAGAAGCTTTGTCATGCCATTAGAGCTAATTATATTTCTTGGTTTCCTTGTGATACCCATTAATTCAACTTCCTTTCATTCCCAAAAAAAATTCAAGAAAAGTTCTTGAAAATTAAAAGATATTGTACCCAAATATTCTAACCATTAGACTCCTAGTACAACATCAACACCACCCATTGGAATGGAAAGCATTGGACTATTAAATACATATCCCCCCATGGCTAGCTTGATATTATGGAACTTTCTAGAGAAACTTATAGCTCCTCCATTTGCAATCATCACTTGAGACTCTGGTGCTAGATATAGGAAGCAATTCATTTCCTTAGCTATCTTACAATGAATAAAATTATGGGTACTACCCGAATCGATCAATACTATTACCCTTTTTTTCTTGATATGTCCTTATATATTGAGAGTTTGAGGAGTGGTAATTCATCCCAATGCATTACAAGATATGGTTAGATTCATTTATTCTAGGGTTGGTTCCTAGTGTATATCCTCTTCTTTTGATGTTTCTTGTTCGTTTTCTTCCTCCTCTTCACAATCTATGTAAAATAATTTCTTCTCAGCACATTTATGACCTTTAGTGTATTTTCTATGAAAACTATAACAAAGCCCTTTTTATTTTTTCTTCCAATTGTTGTGGTGTCAAGCTTGTAGGTTGTAGAAGGCTAGGAGCAACAACACTTCCATCTTTATAGTTGTGAGTGGTAGATTTCGTTGTTGCCAAAATTTTTCTTTCAAAGTTTCTTGCCACCCTAAATGCCTTATCCAATGAATTAGGTTCCAAAAGGTGAACCTCATTTTTGGATGTTATCCTTTAAATTCACTATGAAGACATAAATCCTATGTTCCTATGGAATATCATTTACCCTTATATTCAATGTTTGGAAGTCGTCAATGTGCTCCGACATTGAACCCTTTTGTTTGAAATTTATCAATTGGCTAAAGAAGGCATTTCTCTTTGTATACTCATAATGCGCTATCATTTCCCCCATAAAATTTTACCAAGTGACAAGTGGTTTATGAGAAAAAAAACCACTGATAACATACAAATTGATTAGGTTCTAAATATAAAATTGCAATGCGTACCTTTTGTGTGTGTTGCACATTATGGAGATAGATCCCTTACATCAAACTTCCTCATATCGATCTTTGGAATATGGTGGGCCTTAAATCCAATGTTAGAGTCTATGAAATCATGATTAACATTTCTTTTGTTCTCATCATGAGTTTCATTTAATATTTAATCGCCATTAGTAAGCACTTATTGTAGAAACTGTAAAAAATTCTCTACAAATCCAGCTTCGGTACCATGTGGAAAATCTGACTGTAGGTTAACCTGATAATGCAATATAACCAAATAAAAATACTATAACCTACTTCCACTATCAATTTGTAGAAGTTGAAAGATCGAGCTGAACAATATAACCAAAATAAGAAGAATCAATCGCACAATACACATGAAAGTACTTTGGGGAAAGCCTCAGCTAAAAAGCCCACTATCTGTATTATCATACAAGGTGGAAATACATAGTAATTATACAAAGCCTTAGCTCTCATAGATAGCTAGCTCTCAGTACAATCCTCACAGATGCTCATAGGCAATGCTGGCTTCTCTCAAGCCTTCCTCTCTACCCTCCAAGCTCCTATTTCCTTGCGTTGTTCCTCTGGGATGATTTTCCTTCAACCAAGTGGAAAGCCTCTTCTACCCAATGGATGATCACCTGATCTCACACAGTGTCAGAACTGTGCAATCCTCAAGGTATTATTCCTTCTACATGCATGAGTTTTCTTTATAAGAAATCACATGCAACTGATAGTACACTATCCTTGACTTTAATCTCAATTGGGTCTTTCTCAGAATAGACATGCATGAGTCTATGATGAGGGAATCTTCAGTTAATTAGAGTACACTAGTTGAGTGCATGCATGCATCAACTGACTGTTAACTCACCATTAGCTCCTCAAATAGTTTGGAACTAATTTAACTGGACTTTGCTCAGTCAACTGAGTTAACTAATTACAACTCAAATATAACTCAATATTATCTCCTTAATTTAAGGCTTATCTCCTTAATTTAAGGGATAACTCTTGCATGGCTTTAGAAAGACTTCTAACTTGAATTTCTCCAACTAATTAAGTCAAAATAACTTAATTAATTATTTCCAAGTAGCTATTAAGACTAAATTCGATTTTAATTCACAATTTAATTCAAGGACAAACTAAATTGTAATATTCTTGTTGCCACATTTCAACACTCCCTCTCAACAAGAAAGGGATTATCTTCCACCCTAATCCTGTCTCTATGGAACTCGAATTTACACTTTGACAATGCCTTTGTGAAATGTCAGCATCTTGCTCCTCTGTCTAAATATAATGCAACAACGTGATCCTCCCATCATCAGCAACTTTCTTTACCTTGTAAAGCCAATGGGAACTCACAACTGACTTGTTCTCTGGTCTTGGAACCACGTCCCAAACATTGTTATGAACTATGGAATCATACTCCTGCACCATAGCATCAACCCAACTCGGCTGCTGCACTGCTTCCTCAAAGGAAGATGGCTCGGTCTCAACACATTCCCCAGAAAGGACCATGTATCTAGTGTATCTCTCAGGTGACCTCCTCTGTCTACACTGAGAATATGGTGCTCCCACATTCTCTCTCACATCCTGCAACAATTTGTCAAATTCTCTTGTGCGCTTCCATACATCTCTGGAAGACTCTACTTGAGTGGATGTATCCTCTCCTGGAACCTCTGCATGTGGCTGCTCCACATCAGTTTGATGCTCTTCCTCCTTAGGAACTAACAGTTCCTCCATAGCCTGTAGTTGGATCTCCTTCTTAAGGGAAATTCGCATGGCCTTCTGCTCATCAAACTTGAGATCTATGTGAACCACTGTCCTCCAACTAGTAGGCAAGTACATCTGATAGTTGTGAGGTGTATCAGTGTACCCCACAAGTATCCCCAACTCCATTGTCGGCTCAAGCTTCTTCCGTGCATCCTTTGTCCCATAGAAATATACTGATGAGCCAAAGATCCTGAAGTGATCCACATCTGGTCTCTTACAGGAGAAAGCTTCCTCTGGTGTCTTCATCCCATGTATGCGATGCATTCTTCTATTCTACAAATAGACCACTGTGTTGCATACCTCAGCCCATAAGTGAAGTGGTAGGCCTTGGTCATGCAACATTGCCCATGCTGCCCCTACAATAGTTCTATTCTTCCTCTTGGCCACCACATTCTGTTGTGGGTCATGAGGTGATGTTAACTCTCGTTTAATTCCTTCCACTGCATAGAAATCCTTAAACTCTTGAGAGACATATTCTCCACTGTTGTCACTTCTCAAGGCCTTGATATTCTTCCCTGACTCTTTCTCGACCAAAGCTTTGAACTCACAAAACTTTGTGAAGGTTTGGTCCTTCTTTTGCATGAAATAAATCCAGCATTTACGAGAATAATCATCAATGAAAATCACATAATACCTTTTCTTCATTGTGGATTTTGTCGAGAATGGTCCAAACACATCAGTATGGACTCGCTCTAAGATAGACTTTGCTCAACTGTCTTGATCATGAAAGGAAGACTTGGTGTACTTTCCCAAGGTACAACCTTTGCATGTGTCAACTTTCTCATGTTTACCTTTCAGAAGTCTTGTAGATATATGCTGCATTATCTTCAAAGCCCCATGATGCAAATGGCCCAACCACCTATGCCACAACTTTCCAATGTCTTGGCTTGCACCAATTCTGATTTCATACTCAATGCTACACAATAATCTACCTCTAGTTTATAGAGATTCTTCACTCGAATCCCTATCCTCTTGGTCTGACTCATGGCTATGTGTTAGGAACGCCTTTCCTTTACTGAAGAGAAAATCATAACCTTTGTCCTCCAACATCGCGACTGATATGAAGTTCTTCTTTAGTCCAGGCACATACTTCACATCTATCAAGGTGATAGGAGCTCCATGCTCCCTCTGAAAAGCAACCGTGACCACTCCTGAAACACTATACTTTCCTTCATCACCCATCTCTATGCGCATCTTGAGGTCTCTCTCCTCCAAGACACTCAATAAACTTTTATCACTGGTCATGTGGAATGAGACTCCACTGTTAAGATACCGGACACAACCCATCGTCGATGACACCATGCATGTGATGAGGGTAAAGTCCATTTCGAACTCAGAGGCTAATGCCTCACCTTCCGATCCTTTTGAGGATCCCTTCTTGGACTTCTTCAATGGGCAATTAGATGCATAATGTCCCATCTCATGACAGCTAAAACATCTCAATTCAGACTTGTCACCTTCTTCCCTCCATGAGAAGAATTCAATTTGGAATGGGAAGCATTCCCCTTCCCTTTCCTTGCCTTACTTTCTAAGGCCATATTTTCTTCATCATCATCCTTAGATGAAGAACCATCTCATGTGATCTTCCTGATCTCCTCCTGCATCAGATTCGACCATAGTCATTCCCAATCCGGTGGTTTCTCCCTTGAACCCTTCACAGAGTCCTAGTAGCTATTCCAACTCTTTGGAAGGCCAAGGAGAGCGAGGCTCACTATATCATCATCGACAGTAGTTATTCCCACACTTCCAAGCTCATCTCTACAGGTGGTGATCTTGTTCAGATATGTGGAAATAGTATCGCCCTTTTCCATCTTGATTCTTCGAAGTTTATCCTTGAGCGCCAATTTCCTCTCATCGCTACTATTTTGGTAGAGTTCCTTCAATGTATTCCACATTGAAAATCGAGTATCCTTCCCATGGAGACTCGAGACAATATAGTCTCGAACTCCCTCAAGGATGATTCATCTCGTCTTCTCCACACACTTCTTCCACTCAGCCAACTCTTGTGCATTAATTGAAGTTGGCTTTTGGATTTCTTAATCAATGAATTCCTTCAATCCACTGTCTTCTAATACAACCTCCATTCTATCTTTCCATGCTATGTAATTCGAGCTACCTTCCAAGGCATACTCGAGTCTCAAGCCATAGAACGCCATTGGTGAACCTTGAGGTACGATAAGAATTTGATTTGCACCTGCAACCCCAAACTTCAAACTTCAAATTCTCTTCTCCATATACTGTTCACAGCTCTAATAAACTTGGCTCTAATACCATGTAAAAAATTCTCTACAAATCTAGCTTCGATACCATGTAGAAAATATGACTATAGGTTAACTCGATAATGCAATATAACCAAAGAAAAATAATATAACATACTTCTACTATCAATTTGCAGAAGTTTAAAGATCGAGCTAAACAATATAACCAAAATAAGAAGAATCAATGGCACAATACACATGAAAATACTTTGGGGAAAGCCTCAGCTAAAAACCCCACTATCTGTATTATCATACAAGGTGGAAATACATAGTAGTTATACAAAGCCTTACCTCTCATAGCTAGCGAGTTCTCAGTACAATCCTCATAGATGCTCACAGGAAATCCTGGCTTCTCTCAAGCCTTCCTCTCTATCCTCCAAGCTCCTATTTCCTTGCGTTGTTCCTCTGGGATGATTTTCTTTCAACCAAGTGGAAAACCTCTTTTACCCAATGGATGATCACCTGATCTCACACAGCATTAGAACTGTGCAATCCTCAAGGAATTGTTCCTTCTACATGCATGAGTTTTATTTATAAGAAATCACATGCAACTGACAGTACATTGTCCTTGACTTTAATCTCAACTGGGACTTTCTCAGAATAGACATGCATGATTTTTTGATGAGGGAATCTTCAGTTAACTAGAGTACACTACTTGAGTGCATGCATGCATCAACTGATTGTTAACTCGCCATTAATTCCTCAAATGATTTGGAACTAATTTAACTGGACTTAACTCAGTAAACTGAGTTAACTAATTACAGCTCAAATGTTATGAAACAAACTCACAAAAAGATAGAAAATATAGATGAACACATTAGAAATAAGCCTCTTCGAGGGGGAAACCTCCCTTACATTACACAAATGAACAATTCTTACAAATGACAAGATCTCCTTTCTATATATAGGAGTCTAAGGGGTCATAATATAATCAGAGCCGACATAACAATAATAATGTAAGGGCACAATAATAACAATAGTGGGCTTCTATGGGGCACAATAATAACAATATGGGGACTACATGGGTACAAAAATATAATAAGGGGGTTGTACTAATAACAATAAGGGGTTACACTAGCAATGTAGGGGCCTAACATGCCCCTCTCCTTCAAATAGTGTTGTCCTCAATGCTTGAGTAGTTCTTGATGCTCCTGTATAAAATTCTTAACCTCCCATGTGAACTCTTCAGCAGGTAAGTTCTTCCACTTGATGAGATACTCTGAAATTGATTGATTTCGTAGCTGTCAGGTTCTTGTTTATGTGACTGCCCTAGGTTCCAATATGATTTTTCCTTCCTCTTCAAGTTCTAGCAATATTGTTTGAATTGGGATATTTTGCAACTTTTGAATGAGTGGCTACACTTGTTTGTCCTTCTTCCATTCATCCCTTGCTCCATTTATCCAATCTAGTTGGATAACAGAAATAGCACAAAATAATGCTTCCACATCATCATCCTTTCTTGAGAGTGCATCTGCAACAAAAAATTTCTTCCCTTTTCTGTAGATGATGTCAAAGTCATAATCCAACATATTTGTGACCCATTTTTTCTATTCTTCTAAAGATAATATTTGTTCTAAAAAGTATTTAAGACCATCATGATCCATTTTTACCTTGAAGTGTCTTCCCATTGGGTAAGGTCGCCATTTCTTAAGTGCATGTAGTATTACCAACATTTCCTTCTCATAAATAGCTTGCTTGAGATGTAGTTGTAAAAATACCAAATCACGTACATCAAAACTTTTTTCACTGCGATGTTGATCTACCTATTGTTTCATTCGATTTTGCACCAAAGTGGCGTTATCCTTTAAAAGTTGGAGAACATTTTGTTTATGCTCAATGTGATCTTTCACTACTTGAATCTGTTTCTTCTTGATATGTCCTTCTATCTTGAGAGTTTGAGGAGTGGTAATTTCTTCCAATGCTTTACAAGATATGGCTAGATTCATTTCTTGATGCTTGATGTGATCTTTCACTTCTTGAACATTTTTCTTCCTGATATGTCCTTCTATCTTGATAGTTTGAGGAGTGGTAATTCCGACCAATGCATTACAAGATGTGGTTGGATTCATTTCTTCTTTATTGATGTGATATTTCACTTTTTGAACATTTTTGTTC
Source organism: Pinus tabuliformis (assembly GCA_031772625.1). Taxonomy (NCBI): domain Eukaryota; kingdom Viridiplantae; phylum Streptophyta; class Pinopsida; order Pinales; family Pinaceae; genus Pinus; species Pinus tabuliformis. The sequence goes on from CM062811.1 coordinate 316,376,400, forward strand.
TTGGTATGTCCTTCTATCTTGAGAGTTTGAGGAGTGGTCATTCATGAAAATGCTTTACAAGATATGGTCAGATTCATTTCTTCTTTCTCTGGGGTTGGTTCCTGGTGTATATCCTCTTATTTTGATATTTCTTGAGCCTTTTCTTCCTCCTCTTCATAATCTATGTAAAATAATTTCTTCTCAACACACTTATGACTTTTAGTGTATTTTCTATCACAATTGTAGCAAAGCCCTTTTTCTCTTTTTTCTTCCAATTGTTGTGGTGTAACCCTTGTAGGTTGTGGAAGGCTAGGAGAAACAACACTTCCATATTTATAGTTGTGAGGGGTAGACTTCCTTGTTGCCATAATTTTGCTTTCCACTTTGTAAGAAAGCCTTTTTTCTCTTCTTCCAATTGTTGTGGTGTTGCTCTAAAGAAGGTGTTGCTCTTTGTATCCTCATAATGTGCTATCATTTCCTCCATGAAAATTGACCACGTAACAAGTTGTTTACAAGAACAAAGCCATTTATACCATAAAAATTGATGTGGTTCTAAATATGATGATGCAATACATACCTTTTGTAACAGTGGTACACCATGTAGATCAAAATATTGCTCCATCTGTAGTATCCAATTTACTGGATCCTTTCCATCAAACTTCCTCATATCATCTTTTCTTGATTTGAGGAGCTCGATCTTGAAATGACTATAACTTTGTACTTTCATCTCTTCCAGTTTTGAAATTGCGACCTGCAGTAACCTTCTGTGTCATATTTCCAATGCCACTAGTCTGATCAAAATTGGATTCTCTAAGAAAGAGTTATGCACAATCTCCCAAGATGACCTGATTATATACATTTTCAGAAGAGTGAACTTGTATGAAGTGCCACATGTCACTGTTTTGACCTTCGGATCTAAAAAATATACACAGGAAACTATAATCCGTCCTCTTTCTATATCTTCTTATGAAACTTCAATCTGATGCTCAGAGAGACAGTTATGACGATTTTCCCCAGGTCACCTATTTAGAATGTAATTCGGGAGTCTGCAAAAAGCCTAACTTCCTCATATCATATCTCCATAAATGTAGTGAGACAAGATCTGAAATTCGGATCCGAAGTTAAGAACGATTTCGTCTCAAATGGGTTTTTTTTAGCTTCTGAAACTTTGTAGCAAAAATATTATAGCGAAAATTCCACAATGACCTATTTGGAGTAGCGAAACCCTAGAATCCACAGCTCTGAAACCAAATGCTATGAAACCATCTCACAAAAAGATAGAAAAGATAGATGAACACCTTAGAAATAAGCCTCTTTAAGGGGGCAAGCTCTTTTACATTACACAGATGAAAAATTCTTAGATGATACAAATGACAAGATCTCCTTTCTATATATAGGAGTCTAACGGGTCATAATATAATTAGAGCCGACATAACAATAATAATGTAAGGGCACAATAATAACAATAGTGGGCTTATATGGGGCACAATAATAACATTATGGGGACTACATGGGTACAACAATATAATAAGGGGGTTGTACTAATAACAATAAGGGGTTACACTAGTAGTAACCCATTTCATCAAGCCTTCCTCTCTGCCCTCCAAGCTCCTATTTCCTTGCGCTGTTCCTCTGGGATTATTTTCCTTCAACCAAGTGGAAAACCTCTTCTACCCAATGGATGATCACATGATCTCACACAGTGTCAGAATTGCGCAATCCTCAAGGAATTTTTCCTTCTGCATGCATGAGTTTTCTTTATAAGAAGTCACATGCAACTGATAGTACATTGTCCTTGACTTTAATCTCAACTGGGTCTTTTTCAGAATAGACATGCATGAGTTTCTGATGAGGGAATCTTTAGTTAACTAGAGTACACTAGTTGAGTGCATGCATGCATCAACTAACTGTTAACTCGCCATTAATTCCTCAAACAGTTTGGAACTAATTTAACTGGACTTAACTCAGTAAACTGAGTTAACTAATTACAACTCAAATATAACTCAATCTTATCTCCTTAATTTAAGTGATATCTCTTGCATGACTTCAGAAAGACTTCTAACTTGAATTTCTCCAACTAATTAAGTCAAAATAACTTAATTAATTATTTCCAAGTAGTTGTTAAGACTAAATTCGATTTTAATTCACAATTTAATTCGAGGACAAATTAAATTGGAATATTCTTGTTGCCACATTTCAATAGAAACTTTGTTAAATCTTATTTCAAACCTTCCATGTCTACTTTTAAACTATCCTTCAAACCATCCACCTTAGCTTCCATTTCATTTTTGGTTACCCTTTGGGAGAGTGAAACTTGTTGCACTCAATCTTGTAATTTTGATATATCATGTTGCATTTCTTCCTCTTTTTCATGGGTCATAGAAGAGCTTTCTGTTTTCTTACTAGGTGTGTCCATTTTTTTGTTTCAAGACATTTTGAAATAAAACAATGATATCTATGCTTCACTATGCCCTTTAAATCATTTCAAACTATTTTTCAAACAAAAGTTATGCAGAATTTAAAAAATGCACACCTTTTTCTTGCTTTCTAGGAGCTAGATATTTTAGCTATTGTATCTCTGTAATTGAGAATCTCAAAGATCTGAAATTACATCTTGTAATATCCCTCTAAGTGTTCTTTACAACCCAAAAATTTATACCACGATTGGATTCTTCAAGAAAGAGTTATGTCCAATCTCCCACGATGGCATGATTATATAATGGTTTAGTAGGGTGAAATTGTATGACATGCCACATCTCATTGTTTCATCCTTTGGCCCTAAAATTTATACCAAAAAAACTACATTCCATCCTCTTTTAGGTACTATTTACAAAATTCAAATGCAATGCTCAGAGAGAATGTTATGACAATTCCCTAGGTCACATGTTTAAGATGGAATTCTGGAGCTTACAAAAACCCTAACTTCCTCGGATCATATATCCGAAAATGTAGTGCGAAAAGATCTGAAATTCATACAAGAAGTTCAACATGATTTTGGCTCCATGTGGTTGCAATTTCAACTTCTGAATATTTTTAGAAAAAAAACATTATAGCGAAAATTCCATGATGGCTTGTTTAAAGCAATGAAACCAAATCCAAAGCTTTGATACCAAATGTTATGCAACCAACTCACAAATAGATAGATCAACGACTTGAAAATTATCCTCTTCGAGGGGGAAACCTCCTTTACATGAAATAAATGAACAATTATTGGAGTATATAAATGAAAATACCTCCTTTCTATATATAGGAATCTAAGGGTTCATAATATAATCAAAGCCTACATAACAATAATAATGTAATTTGTGCACAACAATAACACTATTGGGCTTCTATGGGGCACAATAATAAAAATATGGAGACTACATGGGCACAAAAATAAAAATAAGGGGCCTACACTAATAATATCAATAAGGGGTTACACTAGTAGTATAGGGACCTAACAATAATGATGTATCTTTCAAGACTCCTCATCACTCCTCTGCACAAATTGAAAATCATTATGTTTCACATTTTTTGCATCCTCCATCAGCTTTGCATGACCCTATCGATCAGTCATTGGGGGAGCCATACATGATGAGCTCCATTGAAAAATGAAAGTTTTCTTATTTCTGTATGTTCATGCATTTTCAAAGTTCGAAAGTTTGTTCTTTAATGTCTTTGAGTTGCAGTGTGTTTCAACACCATAATTCATCCGAAAAATTCGTTGCATGTTCTTTTGTTTCATAATTTTCTGCGTGCATTTTCAAACTTAGAATGTCGCAGTATGCATTGTTTTATCTTTCTTGTTTGAGGTTATTTTTGAAGTTATTTCTTGATATGCATTCCCTCGCCTATATAGGTCAATTGATGCATTGGTGATTACATTGGAAATTTCAGTTGACGTATGTCTGGCCTATTCTTAGTTAGTTTAGGAGTAGGAGTAGTTTATTTATTTTAGTTTCTTTGTTTTTCCTAGATTTAATTTCCATCTTTCTCCTTTTTCTTCTTTTAGTTTCTTTCAGTGGTCGAGTAGCTTCCGCATGAAACTGTGTTTGGTTCCCAAAGAAAGCAGGTTGAAGTTCATGAGGAATTTATGCTACTGCCAATGCTTGGTTATCTATTTATTCCCTCTCTTTGCATGAATATTTCATCTTTTAGCCGATTATACTTTGATGGAAAATACATTGTTTTTGGGGAAAACCATAGTGGAATCACAATGCTTAAACCTATAACTAGTACTGCCTACTCTAATTGGTCTTTTATTTTTGGTTCCATGTCAGCTAAATTGAGTAGAGTAAGAAGGGGAGGAAAACATTAACAAGTGTGTCAAAGATATCTCTAAATATCCTTCTCTAAAGGGACAACCTCTTCTATTCTCAATAATTCAGGATCCCTCTTCCACCTCACTAAATTAATAAGTTCCTATGCATAGTTCTATGAACAAAATGAAATAATGAAAAAAAATTAAAAAATAAAACAAAGGAAAAAGAAGAGAAAGGCTTCCTTCATAGAGAGGTGAAGCAAGCAACTCTGCTCGGGTACTCTCTAGGCTCATTGGTAGCGGAGCAATGCTTGTGTTCTTGAAGTGACTCCGTTGGGGTACTATCGAGCCCTACTGGCAGCGGAGAAACACCAGAGATGAAAAATAAGATTGACAATTGTTTTCAATTGTGTATCTATATACTCCTCATCCTCAATAGAAACAACTAGTTTTACTTGGCTTGGTTGAGTGTGTTGCCAATAAAGATAATGGTAGGGACTATATCTTTAACTCATGCTAAGTAAACAAGCTACGAAAATCAATGAAATGAAAAATACATCCTAAAGAGTTAGACCTGTTTTGCATAAGACAAGACCCATACATAGAGATGGAGTTTTACCAGCATGTTGCCAAGTGTTGTAGCTGCTACAACCACCCTCCAAAACTTTTCCTATACTTTGATTTTGGAGCCTTCCCTTCTTTCCACATGAGCTTATATTTTACTCTCACCAAGTATTCATGTTGAAATTAAGACTTATCATTTTATGCCGTGCTTGTGTTTTCTTTTCTTGATGCTGATTTGATATTTTTGAGTCAGAGGCTACCCTTCTAATTTGACCTTGCAGCAGTCTTGGGATTGCCTCCAAAAACTGTGCAATCTTGGAAGGCAAGCCAACCTTGATGATGGAAAATGAGCAATCCAGAATGGTAGCTCAACCTTGATTTAATAATTGCATAGTCATTGATGACAACCTGAAACTAAGCTCAGAAACTACACAATCCATCCCTTGTGCTTAGAAATTGCGCAATGCACTGAGCCGAGAAGTTGCCCAGTTCCTTGGAATTGTGCAATCTTCCTTGGCAGTGTGCATGTAAAGTTTTCCGAAAAAGAAAAATAAAAAAACAAAAAAGGTGAAAAAGCATCCTTAGAAAATATAGAGTCATTATAAGTTCCTCGAAGGTGGAACAATCAATATTTTTAGATATTTTCGCCAATTGTCGCTTTTCCTAGATTTTAGGCATGTTATTAATAAACCCTAATCCACACAAATCTATTGAATTGACACCTTTAGAGCTCATTTTTACATTAAATCTTGGAGCTCTATCACTCCTAAGGAGATCAAGGATCCTTCTATGGAGTTTGTTTTTCTTTTCTGGGTGAGTTTTACTTTTGTCATCTTTTACTTCTTTTTATGTCACTTTTCATTGTTTTGCTTTTGTGAGTATTATTTTCCTTGTTTCTCTTCATGGTTGTTGGTGTTTTAACTTATATTAGCTCGTGGAAGTGTTGATTTAGTTTGTCATTTGCCTTTCATAAGTGTCGCATAAATTTTATTGTTTTAACACATTGGTGATCGTCATTTTGGTGACTCTCCTTGAATATTTGTTTTCCCTTCTATTCGTTGAGTTTCTACACTTGATTAACATTGATCTATCCATACTTAGTCATATATACAATTTAACTTGCATTATAACTTATATATGCTTTTATCCTACATCCTCACCGGGAAGATCAACACTTCACTTGGCCATGCACTACCTTGCCCAGTTGGGCATTGCCCAAGTCCAAGGCTTAAGTTGAGAGTTTTGCCTTTGAGACTGCACAGTTCATAGTATAGGTTGGCGCAACTACACATTCCATAGTCCTAGGACTTAGTCCTTCCACCTTGGCCACTAAGACTATGCAAGGCACAATCTCTCCCTATCATTTCCTAGGCTAAACTACACATTGTGCAGTCTCAAGCCTTAGGCTACATCAATGGTTGTTGAGATTGCACAATTCATAGTGCCCTCAGCTAGTCTCCCTCCCTTGATCATTATAATTATGAAATATCTCTCATAAGTACATGTGTTTGTTGCCTGGTCTTGTTTTGAAAGTTGATTTGCAAAAGCTAATGTAATCTTTCCATGAGTGCCTTTTCCTCCTGCAGGTATCACAGTTGTTGAGCATTTCGCTCCAACAATCACTGTTATCATGGCACCTGTTATCACTCCAGGAAACTCCCCTAGGTTGCAGATCGAAGATGCCTTGTAACATATAATCTTCAATATTGTTCTCTAAACTATTGGAATGACTGATGGTTTGGATCAAGCCAGATAACCATTTCAACTCTGTTTTTACTCAAGACATGCAAGAACACCCTCAGCTTTCTAAGGCTTTAGACCACTAATGTTCAATTGTTTGTAGATTCAATGGATAGATGGAGAATACTGACCATACCTGTAGATGCATATATATAAACGCATATGAATGGCTAGCTACAGGCAGTAAACAAAGAATACTGACTGTATTGGCAGATGCATATATAAAACACATATGAATGGCTAGCTACAGGCAGTAAAAGAAGCTTGCAAATATAATTTATCAAAGAAGAGATAAGATGACAATTATCTGGCCTTAAACACAAAATAAACATGAACAACTTGTTCAAGTGCAAGCTTAGAACATAAGAGAAAATGGACATTGAACATATAACAACAAAAGAAGCTTATATTTGCTAGAATGAAAATGAGAAGCTTGAGTAGCAAAGTCTCAATAGTCTCCAGAAGTTGAACCCTTGTTACATCTTTCTTTCAGCCATTTATAGGCCTTTACAATGCTCCTGAGCTCTCAAAGGCTTAGAGTGTCTTAATCTCTCCTCTCTGTCTTGTTAACTGTTTGATTCCTTGAATGGGAAAGGATGACTCAGAGGTTTTCTTCTTCTAACAGAGGAATAACCACATTCTGGTATTTTGGCTGCGCTAGCAGGGAGCTCTCTCGTGCCAGAGATGCCCCACAATTGGTTCTATTGTTTTTGGCTGAGAGTTGTCTACTCCATGATGTTTCTGTTTGTTTTGGACAAGCTACGCATGCTGTGATGCTCTGTGGCCCTTTTTATTCCCTTTCTGGTCTCCGTTTTCCGACAGTCTGCCTCCCGGACTCTGCTATGTAGTGGAATGGGTCTTCGGGCCATTGTTTTCCCTTTAAAATGCTTAATACTGACTGTTTTCTGTTTAATACAGAAAACACAACAACGTTGTGAAAATCCCGCCCATCTCTGTTCTTTTCGGATTTAGAAAGTCCTTAAACATGGCTTACTCTCTTATCGAGTTTGCCCTTTGGGTCATTGTCACCTATTGCAAGTGGCTTGGCCCTGTGTTTCCCTTTGTATTGTGAAATATGTAAAAACATGGGAAATACATTGAAAATGGCCTCCCTACGGACTTCAAATATTATATATTTCATTCCCGAACCCTTTCGAGTCCGGGACTCATCACAATCTGTGCTGCCAATCTTCCCTTTGTATTTCATTATATAACGAAAATACACAAAAATACATTGAAAAAGGCTTACCTATGGACCTGAAATATTATAAAATAACACTTATAATGTCGTTGGGTTTGGGACTTATCGCATCAGCACCGCTCCTTAAAGTTTCTTTTATTTAAATCTGTCGATGCAATATGGGCCGTCGATTTGCGTGCATAATTGACGGTCAATGTTTAATCACTGATCGAAATTGTAATGCACATATTGTAATCTCTAATACCTCTGTCGTTGTGACCCGCCGATCTGATCATTAGGGATTGCTGATTGGCGGTGTCTTGCGCCAATTGCCACTGCCCATCAATCAGATCCTTCGATTGCGATTTTCTGCTTAGATCTGGGCCATTGATCGGCCAAATCTAATAGTTGCTGTTTGTTTGGACTGGTAAGCCTGCGATACTTGGTTTTTTCATGGTTTTAGAGTGTTTTAGCCTCCCAATAGTGAATTTTTGCCCTTCCAAGGGCTCTCCTCTTGCACTGGTTTTAACCTTTGAATGATCCCAAGCAAATCTTGAAGACTTCAAGGTCATATATGGATCCATTTGGCATGATTTTAAGCAAATTTGGAGACTTTGGGGCATCTTTGAATCCATTCTTGGGCCTTCTGTCAATGAGGCTAACACTGGCTCCTTCTAGGGATGAAATCCTCCCTGTGAGGTTTCAAGAATCACAGAACAATGCCTTTTCTATAAAAACAAAATCAAATCTTCCTTCTAGTGTTCCATTGGGCACGAAGTTTATTTAGCATGAAATAAAAACTAGAAAAAACATATTTACAATGCCAAGGCTTTAAAGCCTTAAATGAAATAAAATTTGAAGAACTTCCCATTGACTGGGCCATAAAAAACACCTCCTCCTTCCTTTAATGCATCCCTTGTGAGAACATAGTCACCGAACTGAAAATTGACCCTTTTTTCCTTTCTGTTAAAGGTTTCTTTTTCTTGGTCAATGTGCATATCAGAAAATTCATCAAAGACTTGTAAAATCATATTAATTTGATCATCTACTTCAAAAAATTTCTAGCATTTGACATTATCAGGGAGAGATGGTTGATATTTCACCTCATCTCTGTATGCTTTCAGCCTTGGATGTTTTGCTTGGAAGGTTTTGTTCACCTAAAAAGTTAATATAAAAGACAAATCAATGCATTCCTGTGTGGGGGACACAAGGACTACACCTGCTCCTGCAGCTTCTTTAGAGCAAGATCCATCAAAGAATATGTCTCAATTATGTGGGCTTTCTTCCTCTATGATCTGGAAAACTGGTTTTTTAAGCTGCGTAGAGGCCAACTGAGATTCTTCAATCTAAAGAAAACAAGCTCCAAAATCAGTTTCAACAACATAGATGGGATGATTAGTCGGATTCCTTTCATCATTGATGTTATAAGCCAACTGAGCCTCTCTGTACAATCTCCTATTTTCACCTTCAAAAACTGGGACAGTAGTATAGGATAGATCATTTTACAATGTTCCACCTAATCTCTTGATCCAGCCTTTGGAAAGCAACATGCCAAACTTGGGGGGTACATCTGCTACCAAAATATCCATCATCATGCTCTTCATGGGTAGCTGAGACAAAGTGATGGCTAGGTCCTTGATTAGTCCCAGGCATTCCACTTTTCTAGAGTCAAATGAAAACAGGTCATGGTAAGGCTTGGTGATGTCAAGACCTAATTTATCCATGATAGCCTTGGGCATTAGATTATGGCTGGCTCCAGTGTCCAAAAGGCAGTTGTGAAGGATTTTATCATGAATAGATAGAGAGACATAGAATTATGGGGAGCTGTCTTCACTATTTTCAATCATTGGGCTGAGAATAATAGCTAGTTGGTCATCTTGCAGATTTACATAGTTAGTGGAGGCTTGGATGGCTTTAGGCTCAAGGGCCTCGAGGATGGATCTTTTAAACGACTCATTCTTCACTAGTTCAATCAAAGGCATAGGTATTCTTAGCTTCTAAATTTCTGATTGAAAATTGAAAGGAGAAGGAGACTTGTAAAGGTCTCTTACCTCGTGGGCTAGAGCTTTGAGGATGATGGGATCAATTGTCAGTTGCTTCTGCTTATTAGCTTATTGTACTACAAGGACAACAGCTCTTTGAATAGGGGTTTCCTTGGCATTATTCATCTTCGACCTCAGATTATATCTTTGTTGATCTTCAGTTTGTAGAATAGCTTCAACATCCCACTCTTGACTGATCTGGTCATTGAATAATGACTTTTCATAGGTAGCTTTGGTAAAAAAAGGGGCACTGCCTATGTCTTCAAAACAATGGATCAAATCATCTTCTTCAAACCGCTCTTCCTCCATGACTACATTCTGAAAAGGGGTATTTAGCCTTTGGTCTTCATTGGCATCTTTGTTTCTTTCCAAAATATGCAACTAGTCATTTTCCCTTCTATATGGATTTGGATTTGAAGGAGCAAAGGTATTAGGAACCCTTCCTTTGCTAGGATGCTGCTCAACCTTTAATTTGGAGATCTCAGAGGCTAATGATTCTATCATCTTGGTCATTTTATCTATCTTGGGATCTAAGGATGAAGAAGACTCGCCCCTTTGTCTCCTTCTATCAATATTTCCCTTGAGCTTTTCTGTAGCCATGATGTTTGATTCTACTTCCAAGGCTACATCTTGCATATCAGCCAAAGTAGCACATCGTCTCTCCCTAAAAAATAGGTAGAAGTCTGAATCAAAAGCACTGGCATAGGTGAGTCTAGCAGAGGTAGTGGTGGGTTTCACTTCAGCTGGTATCTTGTTGTACATGCGATTAAATCCCTTATTAAAATCAGACAACAACTCACCATTTTCCCTCTTTAGGTTTCCAAACTCGGTATGGTAGTAGAGTAGATCCTTCTTATGCCCCCAATGGTTTAGGAATGCATCATCTAAAGTCTAAATATCTGTTATAGATCTTGGGGTCAATTCTCTGAACCATTTTCTAGCCTCTCCATCTAGGCTTTGGACAAAGACTCTCATCCAGACATCATCTTCACTAATGTCTAGGTTATCAACATAGCTATAGAATGACTCAAGATGTTCTTCAGCTGTAACACCTTCAGTACCAGTGAAGTTAGGCATATACTTCCGATATTCTCCAGTAGGCGTGGCATTCAAAGGAGTGGGTAGTACTAGAGGCCCATACCTAGCAGCTATGATTCTTTCCATTTTGGTGGGTGCTTGTGGACTTTCCATATACTCTCAACATGTATTTGTTCTATTGTAGGATTTTCTTGAAGAGATATAGAATATTGTTTAGATTTACCTGAACCTAATGCTCCTTTCTACAATTCCTTTCTTTCTTTGATGATTTTTTCAGGGTCAGGATTTCTCCGAGTATGCCTCACAAACTGAGCCAGAACTATGAAGTGGAGTTGCTAAAAAGGTTCGACCTCCAGTGGAGTTGCCAGATAAATGATTACAACCAAAAAAAAGTGCCCAGAATTTGTCTATCATCAAAGTTAGATCTGTGTCATCTCCCAGGGAAGCTGAGCTTCAGTCTCCTCTCCCTGGCAATGGCGCCAATTTTGTTATGACTCCAGGAAACTCTCCTAGGTGGCAGATTTGAGATGCCTAGTAACATATTATCTTCAATATTGTTCTTTGAACTATTGGAATGACTGATGGTTTTGATCAAACCAGATAACCATTTCAACTTTGTTTTTACTTAAGACATGCATGAACACCCTCAGCTTTCTAAGGCTTTAGACCACTAATGTTCAATAGTTTGTAGATTCAATGGATAGATGGAGAATACTGACCATACCGGCATATGCATATATATAAACACATATGAATGGCTAGCTACAGGTAGTAAATGAAGAATACTGACTGTATTGGCAGATGCATATATAAAACACATATGAATGGCTAGTTACAGGCAGTAAAAGAAGATTTCAAACCTAATTTATCAAAGTAGAGATAAGATGACAGTTATCTAGCCTTAGACACAAAAGAAACATGAACAACCTGTTCAAGTGCAAGCTTAGAATAGAAATAAAAATGCACATATTTGCTAAAATTAAGATGAGAAGCTTGAGTAGAAAAGTCTCGATAGTCTCCAGAAGTTGAACCCTTGTTACATCTTTCTTTCATCCATTTATAGGCCTTTACAATGCTCTTGAGCTCTTAAAGGCTCGGAGTGTCTTAATCTATCCTCTCTATCTTGTTAACTGTTTGATTCCCTGAATGGGAAATCATGACTCAGAGGTTCTCTTCTTCTGACAGAGGAATAACCACATTCTGGTATTTTGGCTACGTTGGCAGGGAGCTCTCTCATGCCAGAGATGCCCCACAATCATTTCTGTTGTTTTTGGCTGAGCATTGTCTGCTCCATGATGTTTCTGTTTGTTTTGGACAAGCTGCACGTGCTGTGATGATCTGTGGCCCTTTTTATTCACTTTCCGGTCTCTGTTTTCCGGCAACTTGCCTCCCAAACTCTGCTATGTAGTGGAATGGATCTTTAGGCAATTGTTTTCCCTTTAAGATGCTTAATACTAATTGTTTTCTGTTTAATACAGAAAACACAGCAACATTGTGAAAATCCCACCCATCTCTATTCTTTTTGGACTTAAAAAGTCCTTAAACATGGCTTACTCTCCTATCAGGTCCATCCTTTGGGTCGTTGTTGCCTATCGCAAGTGGCTTGGTCCTATGTTTCCCTTTGTATTGTGAAATACGTAAAAGCATGAGAAATACATTGAAAATGGCCTCCCTCCAGACTTCAAATATTATAGATTTCATTCCTGAACCCTTTCGGGTTCGGGTCTCATCACAATCGACACTGCTAAGCTTCCCTTTGTTTTCATTATATAATGAAAATACACGAAAATGCATTGAAAAAGGCTTACCTGAGGACCTGAAATATTATAAAATAACACTTATAATGTTGTCGGGTTTGGGACTTATCGCATCAACGCTGCTCCTTAAGGTTTCTCTGATTGCAATCTGTCGATGCGATGTGGGCCATTGATCTGCGTGCGCGATCAACGGTCCACGTTTAATCACCAATCACAATTGTAATTCCCATACTATAATCGATGATACCTTCGTCGATGTGACTTGCCGATCCAATCATCGAAGATCATTGATTGGCGATGTCTTGTGCCGATTGCCACTGCCTGCTGATCAGATCCGCCGATTGCGATTTTCTGCTTAGATTTGGGCCGTTGATCAACTAGATCTAATGACTGCTATGCATTTGGACTGTTAAGCCTATGATACTTGGTTTTTTCATGGTTTTAGAGTGTTTTAGCCTCCCGATAATGCATTTCCTCCCTTCCAAGGGCTCTCCTCTTATGCTGGTTTTGACCTTTGAATGATCTTGAGAAAATATTGAAGACTTCAAGAGCATATATGGATCCATTTGGCATGATTTTAAGCAAAATTTGAGACTTTGGGGCATATTTGGATCCATTTTTGGGCCTTTTGCCAACGAGGCTAACACTGGCTCCTTCTGGGGATGAAATCCTCCCTGTGAGGTTTCAAGAATCTGCACAATCTTGGAAGGCAAGCCAACCTTGATGATGGAAACTATGCAATATAGAATGGTGGCTCATCCTTGAGTTTGAGAATTTCATAGTCATGGATGGCAGCCCAGCACTTATCTCAGAAACTGTGTAATCCATCCCTTGTGCTTAGAAATTACACAATGCACTGAGCCAGGAAGTTTCTCATTTCCCTGGAATTGTGCAATCTTCCTTGGAAATGTGCATGGAAATTTTCCCAAAAAATAAAAATGAAAAAAGAAAGAAAGTGGAAAATCATCTCTTTAGAAAATAGGGAGTCATTATTAGTTTTCGAAGGTGGCATAGTCATTAATTTTATAAGTTTTCACCACGTGTCACTTTTTCTTGGATTTTAGGCATGCACATCATAAACCCTAATTCACGCAAATCTATTTAATTGATGCCTATAGAGCTCATTTTTACATCAGAGCTTGGAGCTCTAGCATTCCCAATTAGATCAAGGAACATTCTATGGAGATTGTGTTGCTTTCCGGGGTGATTTTTTATTTTGTTGTCTTTTACTGCTTTTTATGTTTCTTTTCATCGTTTCATTACTGTGAGTGTAGTTTTTCTTATTTCTATTCATGGTTACTGGTTTCCTAACTTTTATTAGCTTGTATAAGTGTTCATTCCACTTGTCATTTTCCTTTCATAAGTGTCACATCAATTTTCTTTTTTCTGCACACCGATGATCATCATTTCGGTGACTCTCCTTGAATATTTGTTGTCCCTTCTATTTGTTGAGTTTCTGCACTTGATTCACATTGATCTATCCGTACTTAGTCAATTTTTCACTTTAACTTTGATTATCACTTAAATATTCTTGTTACCTACACCCTCACCGGGCATATCTGCACTTCACTTGGCCATGCACTACCTTTGCCAACTAGGCATTGTGCAAGTACAAGGCTCAAGCTAAGAGCTTGGCCTCTAAGACTGCACAATCCACATTATATGTTGGCCCAACTACACATTGTGCATTTCGAGAACTCAGTCCTTCCACCTTGGCCACTGAGACTGTGCAAGGCGTAGTATCTCCTTGTCACTACCTAGGCCGAACTTCACATTATGTAGTCTCAAGCCTCAGGATACATCATTGGTTGCTGAGACTGAAAAATGCATAGTTCCCTCATCCAGTCTCCCTCCTTTGATCACGAGAATTGCACAATATCTTTGATCATTCTGTGTGTTTTCTGTTTGATCTTGGTTTGAAAGTTGATTTGCAAAAGCTAATATAATCTTTCCATGAGTTCCTTTTCCTCCTACAGGTATCATAGTTGTTGAGCACTTCTCTCCAGATGTCACTGTTATCATGGCACCCAAGAGAGTTGCTTCAAAAGACACCGCAGAAAGAAGTACCAGGGAATTTGTTGAGATTACACAAGTAAACTTGCCAGTATATTCAGACACTTAACTATTTGTGGAAAAGGAATCAGATCTTACATGGCAGTAAGTGAACGAATATTTTTTAGAAAAGAGCTTCAAATAATATCTAGAGGACCGATAGGTATACATTAATGTTTAGGGGTTAGGATTATAGGGTTGCATGCAGATATTCAACCTTCCCATGTGCAAATGTTATCAACTAGATTGTTTCACATATTTATGTGAATACTATGACTTTGAGCAATGCTAATGGATGAAAGCTTGCTACTTTTTTGGAAGAAAATTGTTGTCTCATGTACCATTTTACCCAACCAGAAGTGCTCATGGATTCATGCTTTTATGCCACCAATAACTATGTGAGCACAAAAGACATTGTTAAAGGCTGGGTGAAACAACCATCAAAGTTTTGACAGATACCCACCAATAATTACAAGAAAAAGTCTCTCAGGAGGGCCTGTCAGATCTTGGTTATCCTATCTCTTAGAACATATGGTTAGAATATCATAGAGACCTTTCCTAAAGGGTAGGAAATCTTATTGAACCAGGTTATGAACAATGGGAAGTCGTTCAACTGGTTAGACTTGTTGGATCGATACTTAAGTATCCATGTAGTGAACACCTAGAATCCTCCCAAGGGATGGAAAGAAACATTCTACATGTATGGATATCTAATGGATGCAAAATGTGCACATAATGCATTCCCTGGCATGGATTGGACTTGGACACCACAGGACCCTGTCATGTATATCTATTGTAGATTACTCTCAGATTGCAGCCACAAAGGTGTAATGGGGAATCTAACTAACCACTTCCTCATTCCACTATACAAGATGATATTTGATGAGGAACTACCTTGCATGTCACATGGGGAAATGGAAGCAATATCAGAGATCACATATTGGTTTGCCTCATTGGATGACACCTTCCTTAGAGTGTTTGATGGTTATAAGTCTATGCATATTTTTCCAAGGTATGCCACCGATAAGCTTTTCATGCGAGAAGTTTCATATCATCTCTCCACATGGTTGTCAACAACTTTGCATAGGAAGAATCAATCACCTTGGAAAACTCTTCCTATGCAAATTGGATTTTATGAGATCAAGAAATTGAAGGTTTTGGATATTGAAGGAAAAGAGATAAGGAAGTTTTCATTTGGTACTTGATATTTTAATTCGTACTATCCCTATGGTATTTGCAAAGACCACTGTGTGAGAATTCACTTCTAGTGCCTTAGTGAGGCATTTCATTGGCTAGAGGAGGATCCATGGAAAAATTGTTATAATGCCTCCAAGTCTCGTGATCTGGTTAGTTTTACAGAAACTTCATAGATGACTCCATAGAAGGAAACTAATCCGAAAGAAGTCCCAGTATAAGGGAGAAACCCCGCATAGGATAAGGGAAAGAGAAATGTTGCTTATGTTGGGTGCGGAGCCTAATCATCTTCTTTATTCAGAGGTATCGCTGCATTGGACCTCGGTTTGTAAAGTGCCAGCAATGCCACCCATAAATGTGTGCTACCAGGGGGGTCCAAGGGGAGGGGATGATGATTATTTCGAGCCCCCCGCTAGAGGGGATCGGGGGCAGAGCCCCCGAAGATAAAAATAGATGTAAAATTGCCTTGTAAAATGTTGTAATTTCATAGTCAATATGAGCCATTCATTAGGCATAAATCTGAAGGTAGAAATTATGTTTAATTTAGGGTTTTTTCCCTAGAAGGCAACCCCTTGCTATATATGAGGGAATTGTACTGCGTCTATGTAGATGTGTATTATGAGTGAGAAAGAGAGAGGATATTGTGTGAGAGAGAAGAGGAAATTACAATGGATCTGTTGTAGGTTGTATCTCTTTAGTTTGCTGGGTAATATGAAAGGAAGGACTGACTATTTCTCCATGGACGTAGCCCAAATTGGGTGAACCACGTATATCTGTGTCTCTCTTGTTTTATGCATTTTCTATGTTTATATTTATGCAATATTTTATGTGTTCTATTTCTTTGTAATATATATTTTTCTAACAGCTTATAATCCAGGGGGAGAACAATGCTGCAATATGAGAGTGGATCTAGCTATTATGAAAGTGGCTTTAGAAGGAGAGGCAAAGAGGAAATAAAGGATGCAGATAGAAGAATAGATGAAGAGGAAAGATAAGAGGAGATTTGAGGAAGAAAATCAGAAGATAGAACAAGAAGAGAAGTAGAAGTAGGAATAGGAAGAAAGATGAATAGAAATAACATAAGGAAAAATGCGGAAACAATTTTAAGATCAAGAACATAAGCAGAAACCGAAGGAGGAGAGCGAAAAAATGTAGGACCAAAATATTTCTCAACACATTAAAGAATTGGAGATTGTAGACATGGAGTGTTATAGACATTTTTGTGCCTTACAGCATAGAGCATGAAATGTCAATAATCTAAGGGATCCAAAGTCCCTAAACATGTTGTTCTTACCCTTAGAGGAACAAGGTCAGCAAACCACAGCACTGCAAATCAGTTCTCCACTGAAAAACACTCAAAAACAGGTCAGTTTTGGATCAAAGCAGCTGCTCCACTAAGCATCTGCGCTGAATGTCAAGAGCTCTATGGTGTACCTGCGCTGCATAGCAAGTGCAACAAAGGCTACCTGCGCTAGGCGTACTTTGACATGTGGAGGAATCTTTTTCTCAATGTGCCAGTGCCCAGGAAGCTTCCAAAAAGACACTTGATCAAAAGATTCGCCTAAATGATGAGTTAAGAGCTTCTAAAACTCCAAGTGGAAGGTAGAAACTCCGAGTGAAGGACTGAAGAACAACTGGAGTTGAAGAGGATAACAAGTCACACATCAAGCTGACTTATCTTCACTCCAAAACTCTATATAAGGATCTCATCCCATGGGATCTGGAGGCCGGAATTTAGTGCGAAGAATTGTTGTTGGTTTATAGTTGTGAGCATTGGGTGATTGCTTGAGGGAGGTGAAGAAGAGATTTCTCTCTGTCGGGAAGGTGATGCTGGATTGGACCTCTCATGGTTGTATCACCGCCTGAACCTTACTTCCATATATTAATAAAGCATTTGAGGTTCTTCTATTCGCATGTGTTTCAATGGTGTATTGTCTTACTTGCGTCTTTGATTTATGCTAATCCTTGAATCGATTATGAATGCATGCCTCTTGTAGTTTCCTTTCTTTGTCTTGTTTGCAGGATCTCGTGTAGCTGGGCCCGTGAAAAGACTTGGAGCTGGGAGCAAGCGGCGAATAGAGGAGATTGGATCGACCATTTGCGCAAGACATCGGTAAGTGGATCTCTTCCTTCTATCTCTTGCATGTCATAAAGAAGTAACTTTAGATAGCTTTGCTTTCAGCTGTTGCTAAGGAACTGTCACCCTTAGAGTGGGTTAGGGTCATTCCGAGTTGGATACTTTCCCCCACAACAGACTGGCGACTCTGCTGGGGAGCGTGTCTTGTTGGTAGCTTGTGTTTCTTGCTATTCATTTCTTAAACAAAGGGAGTATCGAATCGAACTGCATTCGAATCTTTCGAATGCAAAGTAGAGGGCAGCTACTCTAGCTCAGTGCTGGGCATGTTTATGATTTGAAGAGCTGATCCACAAGGACTCTTTTTAGCTCTTTGTGATAGTGTTCATCTTCCTCAATCATCCTCTAGAGTATACTTGACTGATAGCCTCTGATTTGGCCAAAAACCATTGATTTTTGAGCAAACTGTGACCCGGAATCTGAGAGAGACGAGAGTTGTCTCTTCAGTGCAACTGCAGCAAAGGCTACCTGCGCTGCAACGTAGGTCC
This sequence comes from Pinus tabuliformis, assembly GCA_031772625.1. Lineage (NCBI taxonomy): Eukaryota > Viridiplantae > Streptophyta > Pinopsida > Pinales > Pinaceae > Pinus > Pinus tabuliformis. Next base: position 316,394,811 of record CM062811.1, read on the forward strand.
CGAAGGGGCTACCTACGCTGCATGTCAGATTGACAGTGCAGCACCTGCACTGATCCAGTTTTGCCTTGTGCAACTGGGGTTCCCCACTGTCTGTTGCCCAGTTTTCAATATTGTTTTTGCAGCCTGTTGTCAACCTGTATACCCAGCTGAAACTACCTTTCTTTGCCTTCATTTCGCCTCAGTTGTATGAAGAAACCGTGATTGTTCTTATTGTATTTCTTGCTTTCATTCACAGTTTCCCGTAGCAAAAGTGAACTAGTCTTGCTGTGACCTCTTGGATCTAGACCTGTGAGAAAGTGTCGTTATGATTCTAAGAGCTAGTTTATTGCTGTTCATAGCTGCTTGAGCATTTGCTTTCGTTATATGGTTCGAATTTCAGTATTTCTTGTGTTGAAACGAGTGAATCTTAAGGTGTTCTTTTGATTATTGGACAAAAACTTGTTTGCTTTCGCTTGAAATTGAATTCGAAATTATACAACAGCTTTCTTTTTGTAATACATCAACATTAAGGAAGAAGAAAAGAAATACTTGCATTGTGCATGTGCATTTTGACAGTTTGCATGTCGATTTAGGAAAGTGCATCAGTGTGTGCTCTACGATCTGTTTGAAAAGATGATGCCTTTCTTTTCCTTCAGTAGTTAAGATTTTCATAAGTTGAAAGAATTGAAAAAGCTTGCTTATCATTCTTAGACTGCATTTAGGAGTTGTATCATACATCACGTGGTGATCCATAAAGGCAAACTTCTAAGCAAGATCAACCTAAAACGAACTGAATTTACCTAACAATGCTTTGAAACATAACGAAACACAGTAGAGGTCTAGGTAGAGACGTGAACCGGCGTCGTTAAACATAGTGACTGTCGATCTCTACGAAGGTGGGTGATTCCTCCTGAGGGATGATAGCACTAATACGGACTTGTGCCCCCGCGTACCGTCGCGTATATTGGGGGACCCCTATAGGAACAAAGCCTTTATCCATAGGAAGCCGTGTCGGCCGCCCTACTGATCGCGATGCAGTGAACACAGCATTCACGAAGATCGACCACTCGTACCGTAAAATGTATTCTGTGGTTTCGCGAAAGGTTTGGCACACCCTCTGCCTAGAACTCCAGAGTAGTTTCTTTTGGCCTTTTTCAAACTCTATAACTGAAAAAGTCCATCCGAGCATTTGTCACTTCGGGCTCGTTAATACATCGAAGGAGACTAGAGTCATCTTTAGCTTTTTCTCGACTCTTAAAAAGTGAAAAAGCAAGTTGTGTCTAAAAGCGTCGTCATAATAAAATTCATTTTAAACGGAACATAATCACCTCCTATTCCTGCGTTGATCTTCGAAGTTAGTCTTTTGGCATCGTAAGTTCTTGTAGAATCGCTAAGAAATCTTTTGGATAGACTAGATATGTCTGAACAACCATCGACATCTAGGACTGTGTCGTCTGACACAGCAGCAGCAGAACCTCCTGCTGCTACTCCAACGATGTTCGTTGGTATACCATCTGTCCCGGCAAATTGTCAAGAACAAGCCGGAGTCCAATCGGGGGCGACAATATGGTTAGTTCCTATTTCTTCATCCGGATTATCATCTGGTACTTCTTATGTTGAAACTCAACAAATTGATCCAATGTGTCTTCAAAGGCCAATTTACCCTTTAAGTACTGGATTTCCACCATATGGAGGGCAGTATGCTCTTTCATTGTTCCCTCCCGGAGAACAACCATATGGGAGTTTACAACAAGGTTCAGGTCAAACTGGAATTACATCCAGCGGTTGGGTACCAATACTGCCCCAACAACCAGGAGTTGTATATTCAATGCAACCAGTACACCCTGTGTCGAATATTAACACCACACCTACTATGGCGAATGCGTCGCAAGTACAAGCGCTACCTGTTGTAATACAACAACCTCTTGTCTCAGCGGCTCAATCACAATCTCAGGGTAGTGCCTCCTTATCTGGAGCGACTCAGGCTCAAACAAGTACTGTGACTCCTCATCTTGGTCAATCATCCAGTATTGGTCAACAGCAAATGGTCCAACAACCAGAGCTGGTTCAATCTCAACAACCGCCATTCCAGCAATCATATCAAGGACCTGAGCAACAAGTCTTTGTAAGTAATGGGCAACCATGCTATAATGGTTATGCCCATCAACTTTGTCAAAGTTGTCAGCATTATGCTGGTCTGCAAGACCCATTGCTCAGGCGATACCATCTTATCCTGGATATGCTTCGCCTAACCTGAACCAACAATTGCCCTTTATAGCAACTCTAGAATTACCAGATCTAAATCGGCTGACGAATGATCCAATTGCTTATGCCCCTTGGTGGCCAGCAATTCCGCATAAACTTCCATCGGACATTCCTAAATTCAATGGAAATCCAGGTGAAGACCCGTCAAATCACGTCATGACTTTTCATCTGTGGTGTTCATCGAACACTCTAAACGATGATTCAATAAGACTTCGCCTCTTCCAGAGGACATTGACAGGTCCAGCGGCTAAATGGTACATTGAATTGCCAAGAGCCTCTTTCGACAATTTCAGCTCCTTAGCCACGACTTTCTTAACCCATTTTCAATTACCGATAAGGTATGAAACGGGAACAGAACTCCTTACCAACTTCAAACAGACAACGGCCACTCACATATCTGATCATATACATGAGTGGCGACGTCGTCGTAGGATGGTGAAAACTTACGTTCCCGATCAGCTGTTAGCTGAATGGTTTATAAAGTCGTTACTTCCGGCTATAACGGAAGATGTGGCCAAGGGAGGAGTCGTAATAGAGGAGCAAGTCATTGCTCATGCTCAATACTTAGACTTAGTATATACTCAGTCGGGCACGCTCTACGACAAAATACCTGATGCCCCTAGACCTAAATTTTCAATTCCTCCCCCTCCTAAATCGAATACTAACTCTCACGCCAGTAATGGCGTGACTGGCAAACGCAAAATCTCTAGTCAAAATGCAAATGAGGAACTTCTTGCCTCAGAAGTAAATGCCATGTCGACCGACAAGAGTAAACAACTGAAGCAACCAGGGGGCAAGAAGAAAAAGAAAAGGAAAGGGAAACCCCCGACAGGGTGTCATATATGCGATGAGGATCATTGGACGAAAGATTGTCCACATATAGCTGAAGTTAAGAAACTCTTCAAGAGTTCAAAAACCCCAGCAGCATTGACTGATCCGTTTCCTAATCCAAGACAAAATCTGGTTGCTAATAGAAATGCTTCTCGATCCCAAGTGCTTATGTTGTCCACCTCAAAGCAACAGAATAATGCTTTGACAAGGAATAAAGATTACAGGAATCCAAAGTAGTTGAACAACAAGCCAAATAAACAACCTAGTAGTTCAACAACAACTTTGACCAAAGTCGTGCCACCCATCATTCCTGAACCAATGATAAAGTCGCCAAAGGGAGTAGTACACAAATCGACATTTAATCCTCGTGAAAAAATAGCACAGAATTATAATATAATAGAGGACCTGGCCCAATCGCCATCCGCTATGTCGACACTTGAGGTACCGCAAAATTGCCCCTCCCAAGAGCAAGCTTTACTAGCAGCGATAAGTGGGATTGGCCCAATGGATTCCAATCTTGTGGCCTTTGATCATAAAGGATATGACCCTCAGTTACCAGCCCAACTAGCTTTCCTTATTCAAGTGAAAGCCCTCAACAAAACTGTTCATCGAACAATTATTGATGAGGGGGCATCTACATGCCTTATGTCGATGAGTTGCTGGAAAATTTTAGGCTCACCACCCTTGTCAAAATCGTCAACGACATTAAAAGCATTTAATGGACGATCATACACTCCATACGGGATTTTAAGTAACTTGCAAGTTGAACTGGGGGGCAAAACAGTAGAAGTTGATGTGGAAGTAATCGACGGAAACCTCGATTACAACATCCTACTGGGAAGGCCTTGGATATATGCCATGGCTGCAGTTGTGTCGACCTACTTCAGGAGGATTGTATTTCCTTTTCAAGGAAAAATTACAATCGTCGACCAACAAACATTTCTCCCCAACAGTTCTCAAGTTACGGGAAGCAGCACAATGATCCATGAAAGTAATCAATCGCTCCAAAATATTGGAGTAGGTCTCCTAAAAGACCCTGCCTTAATGGGTACTTTTGCCCTACCACCTGCAAATAATCTGGCGGAAGTGGCCACAGTGGAAACCTACAATATGAAATCTTCTATATCTAATGGATTCGGAAGATTCCTAAACATTTTGTCAGCATGGATCATCGCCCTAATGGAAATACTGTAAATACAGTGGGCCCCGAGGACGGTTCTTATCTCGTGTCAACCTCGTTAAAAAATGAAACAAGGAGTCATGAGGATAGTTCTTTTATTGTGTCAACCTCTTTAAAAAATGAAACAAATCCCCTTTTCAAAATTCAAAGGTAAACCTTCATTCCAACCACCAAGTTGAATGCAATGAAGCTTGGGGGGCACCCTCCTTTGACATGCGTTATTATGATGCTGGGGGCATGCAAAATAAATGAGCAGTTTTGGCAAAGTTCATGCTCGTTAAAAAATAAACGCAAAACCGAGCAGTTTTAACGCGGACTTCATGCTCGTTAAAAAATAAACATAAGCATGTGAGCAAGCTTTCCCCCAGAGTTCAAGCTCATCCAGAAAAAATGAACTGGTAAATAACCATTTGAGACCGTAAATTCATCAGCCATAAAAGCCTTGGTCGTGTTTGTGCACCGTCACCTCCACGTTTCATTTGGCCGATCATTCACATCCACTTGATTGTTTACCTTTTTTGAGGAACAGCTGCGAAGAGTGATCCCACCTAGCCATCCTTGTAATACTTCCGTGATTGGAAAATTCCAACCTGTACCTGGAATCTGCTGCTATCCCTGTTTATCACTCGTTCCTCGAAATACGAGTCTTCTTTGAGCTCTTTTCACTGACTCGTAAAAAATGAAAAGTTTGCCGAGTTTTGGCCTTCCAGCTCGTTAAAAGGACCGGAAGAGCTATCCCTCCTCTAGATTTTAATCTTTTTGGACCTGAGGGATTATTGCACAAAAAGATCGAGCGCTTGTCTAATTCGGCTTGATAAAGATATCGAACATTCATCCCTTCTGTATTGTTTTATACTTTTTCGGACTTAAGGGATTAGATGACGAAAAAGGACCCCTGGAGTCTACTTTATGTACACTTTTCAGACTCTCTAAAAATGAAAAGGACCGAGTTGTCTTTGTCGCTGGGCTCGTTAAAAATATTAGATAGCGACAAACTTGTCTTTAGACGAGAACGAGTTTCCCTATCGTTAGGCTCGTTAAAACATAGCGATGGGCTTGCCCGAAGGGCAGGTTATAGAACAAGCATATGTTATCCTCCTCAAGCTTGACAAAAATAAAGAGGTACTGGTCAGAAATGACTGGGGAAAAATTGGGTAGAACCTCAAAGCTTAATGGTAGCAAGTCGCTCTTGAACATGACACTTTTGCCTCCGTAAATATCGGGTTGGGTTATTATCATTCACCGGTCCCTTCACCATGGTCTCGCCATACCATCCATACATGGGGTAATGCTACCGATCCATCACATCAGTGTCGTTTTATGTTCAAGAGATGTCATTCAGAAAGTGTCAACCGGGTCCCATCCACTACCGTACATCATCTTTCATCCTTCCATGACCGCCACCCTGAATCATATTTCACAGATCGTTTTCACCATCATCACTAGCTCCGTTCCGTGTCACTGATGTGGGATTCATTAAGGCCCTCCTTTGACGGATCACTTCTTGTCGACATCAGCTCATTATCCAAGAAGTTGATCTAGGAACACCCCCTCAGTACTTTGAAGCTTGCATGCCTCAATGGCAAGTTTCTCACTCCCGGCGATAGGTATACATTAATGACCTTCGACCAGGAGACTTTGCGTGGTGTTCGACGTCAGATCCTATATTCACGCCACGTGAATTGTGCTGCAGTACCTTGAGGGTCATCATCATTATCGGTGATTCCTCTCGCGCTTGTTAACAGTTTACATTATTGACTGGTAATCAAGCGATGTCTTTCCATGTTCGACTTCAAGAAATTCTCACATGGATTGACTTGTACCAGAGTGAAGATCGGACAAGTTTGAAGACCCCGGATCTAGTTTCATCCATCCGGGCTGCGATATATATTCAGGAGATAAAAACATAGACATGTGCAGCAGATGATCATCCTGCTAAAAAAGGATGATAATTAAAAGCAGAGAATTATCAGTCTATTATCAGACGATCGTCTGTTTATGTACAGCAAATGTATTTATAAAGCTGAGCATGGGAAATGCCCGCATCAGCTAGATCATGAAAAGAAAGTATGAAAAGATAATGTATTGTATTGTATTTTGTTACATGTCACCTCCCGACGATTGAATGAACTTCGGATCCTCCTAATAAAGCATTTCACCCGATAAACGACCTCATACTTTAGGGGGCAACTGTTATAGACATTTTTGTGCCTTACAGCATAGAGCATGAAATGTCAATAATCTAAGGGATCCAAAGTCCCTAAACATGTTGTTCTTACCCTTAGAGGAACAAGGTCAACAAACCACAGCACTGCAAATCAGTTCTCCACTGAAAAACACTCAAAAACAGGTCAGTTTTGGATCAAAGCAGCTGCTCCACTAAGCATCTGCGCTGAATGTCAAGAGCTCTATGGTGTACCTGCGCTTAATAGCAAGTGCAACAAAGGCTACCTGTGCTGGGCGTACTTTGACATGTGGAGGAATTTTTTTCTCAATGTGCCAGTGCCCAGGAAGCTTCCAAAAAGACACTTGATCAAAAGATTCGCCTAAATGATGAGTTAAGAGCTTCTAAAACTCCAAGTGGAAGGTAGAAACTCTGAGTGAAGGACTGAAGAACAACTGGAGTTGAAGAGGACAACAAGTCACACATCAAGCTGACTTATCTTCACTCCAAAACTCTATATAAGGATCTCATCCCATGGGATCTGGAGGCCGGAATTTAGTGCGAAGAATTGCTGTTGGTTTACAGTTGTGAGCATTGGGTGATTGCTTGAGGGAGGTGAAGAAGAGATTTCTCTCCGTCGGGAAGGTGATGCTGGATTGGACCTCTCATGGTTGTATCACCGCCTGAACCTTACTTCCATATATTAATAAAGCATTTGAGGTTCTTCTATTCGCATGTGTTTCAATGGTGTATTGTCTTACTTGCGTCTTTGATTTATGCTAATCCTTGAATCGATTATGAATGCATGCCTCTTGTAGTTTCCTTTCTTTGTCTTGTTTGCAGGATCTCGTGTAGCTGGGCCCGTGAAAAGACTTGGAGCTAGGAGCAAGCGGCGAATAGAGGAGATTGGATCGACCATTTGCGCAAGACATCGGTAAGTGGATCTCTTCCTTCTATCTCTTGCATGTCATAAAGAAGTAACTTTAGATAGCTTTGCTTTCAGCTGTTGCTAAGGAACTGTCACCCTTAGAGTGGGTTAGGGTCATTCCGAGTTGGATACTTTCCCCCACAACATGGAGGAGGAACTAGAGCCACATAATCAAGATGTTGACCTAATGCCTAGCACACAACATGTCACTATTCAGTCTCCATCACCTCCAGAAGCAGAGTCAGCTCCAAGCAAGGAAGAGGAAGTTATTCCTCTTGATGATGATTCAGTTATGGACAAATACAATGTGTCATACAATGAAATTCAAAAGAATATTGTACAAGCATGTAAGAAGCATTTTCTGGATGACATCACATCTCCTACATTTATTAGAGAAAGGGTGATTCTGGAAGACACCAAGAAGAATCTCAATGCCATTTCCAAAACAAACTTGGCCTTTGTAGGTGCAACAAAGTGAAATACTAAGTTTTTAATGGACGAGAATAAGGATTTGGCTAAGAAATTGCAGGCTATAAGGCAAGAGGTTGAACAAATCCGAGAAGCATCGTAGAACACATCTTCTGTATAGGACCGTCTAGAGGAGCTAAAGGAAGCCATACTTGGCGAAGTATCGACACTTGGAGAGACCATGCAGAATCTCTATGAGGAGCTTGTTACCATGCATAAGGAATTTGTCCACTTACACAAATTGCAACAAAAGTGTAGAGATTTTGTCAAAATGCTCAAGGTTGTACAAGAAACCATTGCCATCATGCATGAATGGTCAATATGATACAAGGGGGCACCGCATGAACTGGGAATAAAATCAAGGTAGGAGGTAGAGATGGAGAAAGAAAAGGTTCAGATACTCATCTAGAATAACAAACAAATCACCTGGTTCATTGATAGCATTCAGGCATCGTATGCATGATTGTATAATGGCATGTATCTCTCGGTGAAGACCCATAAGATCCCATTAGCTGGCTTGTTCACTGAACCTGAACATAAGAACCAATTCAGGTAGGAGATAGATGAATAGTTGGAGCAGTGTAGACAAATTGTTGCTAAAGAAGATCTTGAAGTAAACAAACAAAACATGGAGAAGTACATTAGTGGTCATGTCGAGATTAACATGATGATTCTCATGTTGAAGTCATAAGTACGGACCGGTTCCAAGTTAGTATACCTAGATGACATGGAGTCTAGAGTCTGCTTCTAGCCATACAACATTACATAGTTTAAGGGTCTCATTGCACAGTATAGAGATTGGAACCACTACATGACCGAAACACATAAAGTGGAAGTTGTTGAGCTAGAGTTGTCCCAAACTCAAGCATGATATTTTTTTTTCTTATTAGGATATCTAGTGGGCTTTACTAACTTTTGCCTCATATGGGTATGAGTTATTGTAATATTCTTTTGTAAATAATTTGTAAATGAAATTACAAGTGTCACTTGTGGAATACGAAGAGTCATGATGTAATGTAATTGACATTTGTAAAGAAGTTAAAGAGTCATGAGGGGAGCCCAAGAGTCACAAAGGGGAATGTGAAGAGTCATCCCTCTTGTTATAGATATACCCTCATAGCTCATGTAAAGGGATTTTGGGAGCCAAGCTTTTGGCTAGGCTTAGCCTTAGAAGTAGGAGCTTGGGAGTTTTGTGAGAGCCTCGACTTCTCCGTAGTATAGAGGGAGTATCTCTCTTTGGAGGAGCAGGTGATGTTGACTTCACGTTTCACTATTGTGAATATAGTAGGAATATTCTTCATGTATTTTAAACGTATGTTATTTAACTTATGCTTATGCGTATGAACTATTTATTTTTCATTGGTATGAATATTGTTAAATGCATGTTGTTGTATTAGTTCATCACTTTTAACTTCTAAACTATTTCACATATTAGCTTGTGATGTCTTTATGCTCATGTGTCTCTTCCAAATTGCGTACTATTAAAGGCTTCTAAGGGGCTCACTCATTTTCCCTTCATGTGTCAGAACCTTCATGCATCACACTTAACATTCCATAGGGTCACACAATTTCTCTCATGAAAGTCACCATACATCACTCTATGTGTTATTGCATCCAAGGCACATCATTAAAACTCACTGCATCGAAAACTAGGCTATATTCTGGATGGGACTCTTACACCAAACAGTCTGAGGTATAATTGGGACTTCATATCACGGAGATCCCTTGAATGTTGGCGAGTCCATCACCATCAACATTTCTAGCGCTAGAAGGAGGGCCATATGACAAGCCGAGCCCATGAAGTCTGTTTGAATCTTATGCATCTTTAATTAATTATTCCAAAATATTAACCCCGACATGTTTTTCTAGAACCAAAAAATTGAAAGTGCCCGTAGGAATAAACAATGACTTGTCAAATATAAAATGCAATGGTGAGTGTGGAACAACCATTCTTGAGCAAACCTCTCATTTTTCAAATTTTGCATGCAGGTTGTTCGTCCGCACATTCAAAGCACGCATAAAGGAATGGTTCTATATATTTCCTGTTGCTTCCATTCATTCTTTTGAACATCTTGTCACAAATCTTTACTGCGCCTTTGATAGGTATGATTACAAATATGTTTTCAAGAAAATCATGCAATTGCGAAAAGGACCTGATGAATCTCTTGATGATTTTCACGATATTTTCATTCATTTTGTTTTTTGAATTTTCTGAAGATGATATCGATTGGAATTTGATGAAAGAGAAATTTAAATTTATTATTCACATTTTGATGAATCAACATGAATATGAGCCTTTCGAAAGTCTCCCAATGGACCTCGGTTATAGAGCTTCTAAATCTATGATGAACAAAGTTGCTATACCAAGTGAATCTTCATCTTCCCCTCATCTAACAACTCCATTTCCACAAGTTGAGGTGGGAGAACTTGAGAGTTGATTCGCTGATTTAGCACCATATTCTACCACCCCACATACTCAGAATTTCAGTGTAGGTTTGGACTATGAATATGATTTTTGTGATGATGTGTTATATCCTCATCCTCCATTCGTTGATTCCTTTGGTCCTCCTGATTGTGAGTTGTTCGATTTTCCTATTTCATTTGTTTCTATTGATGTTGATGAGGATAAATTTTAGGATGGAGTTAGCATTGAGCAAACAAACTGCAATATCATTTACAATGACTATGTGTGGCAGTCTATCTCTAAACAAAAATCTGCGATGAATATTTATCTTTCTCCTTCCGCACCTCTCGCTCATTACCCAAACAATTTCCATGATTTATCATTCTTGTTGAATCTTGAGGAGAACTAGTTTCTAATGATGTTATTCCTAATCACATTCAGAATTTGTGGAATGGCATTTGTTCATCCGAATGCAAAGATGGAAATTCTTCTCTTCTTGATCTCTCCAATCCATCATCTCATGTTTCTCAAGAAATAGAGGGTGGAATTTATTGTTTTCAATCTTCCCCTCTTTATTATTCATCATATGTGTTGACAACTCCACACAACAAGAGTATCCAAAATATATTTTGGGAGTGTAAACATCTCAAGAGCAGTTGTTACTTTTCTAAAATGTAGCTACAAGATTAGAAACAACTACCAGCTAGGTTTATCAAGAACTAACATAATATGTGTATCAACAACTTTAAAATATATGGGAGTAACAACACTTATTACAAACTCAACATAAACTTGTTTTTGGTTGATGAGGATTGCCTGAGGATAAGGGTGCTCCTGCATCAACCTGCAATAAATTTTGATCCATAAGGCCATTTTATGACTTCCATATACTATTGGAAATCTCTTTACAAGATCTATCCATCTAAGATGTTTCCAACAAGACTTGAAATGATCTACTATACTAAATATGGATCCCAAATATTTTCACCCATATTTTCCTTTTCCATCAATGAAAACTTATACCTACCACTCCCCCCCTTTGGAATTGATCGAAACACCACAAAAACAAGCATAAAAGAAAAGTGTACTTCTCTTACATCTACCCCTTTGGGTACTTCTCTCGCTTTGGTGCACTTCTCCCCCTTTAACATGAATGGAAAATAAAATAATGTGCTTCCTCTACAACTTTTTGCCCTAGTCTTGCTGATCTTGTGGACCTGGCAGCTTCCTTTTGTCATGATGAGTGTTTGTCGGCTGCCATTCTTCCTATTGAGGAAGATCTAGTGGAGGGAGGTAAGATTAATTACTCCCAATATTTTCCTTAAGTGCTCGAGTTGATCTCTTTGGAGATTTTTGTTGAGTATATTGGCTACTTGCTCTTTTTTAGGTACATATGCCAACTTGAAAATCTGATTTCTAACTTGTTCTCTTAGGAAATGGTACTTGATTGGGAGATGCTTTGTATTTGAATGGAAAACAGGGTTCTTGGACATGTTGAATGCACATATATTATCACATATGATTGGGATAGGATGATCATATAACATTTTTACATGTTGTAAAGTTACTTCATCCATAAGAGTTGAGTGCAAAAAGGAGCCACCGCTATATATTCTGCTTCAACAATAAAAATGTAAATTGAGGTTTGCTTCTTACTAAACCATGAAAAAAGACACATAATAAGAAAGAAAGCACCACCAATAGTGCTCTTTTGATCATCTACATCACCTACCCAATCAACATCAACAAAAATAGATAGTGAAAAATCTTTACCTGTGGGGTACCAAAGTCCATAGTCCATTGTGGCTTTGAATATGAGAATCCTCTTTGTTTCTAGGAGATGACTTTTTTTGGGGGCTGCTTGAAATATTCCAACAATACCAACTATTTGCATGATGTCTAGTCATGAGGTTGTCAAATATAAGAGACTTTGAATAATATATCTATATAAAGATTGATCCACCTCTGGTGATTCATCATTCTTGTTGAGTTTGCATCCTATAACCATTGGAGTGCTTACCCAAGAACATTCCTCCAAGAAAAATTTCTTTAGAACTTCATTGAGATACTTACCTTGTGAGATAAAAATTCCTTTGGAAGATTGTGCAATCTATAAACCATAGAAATAAGAAATTTCTCTAAGCATATACATCTCAAATCATGAATTCATATCAACTACAAACTAACAAGTTAGAGAATTTGAATCACTAGAAAAAACAATATCATCAACATATACAACCACCACTAACCATTTTCCATCATTAGATTCCACATACAAGTTAATATAAGTTGTACCTCTTTTAAAACCATACTTGAGGAAATAACAGTCCAACTTGGAATACAAGGCCGTTGGGGCTTGCTTAAGACCATACAAGTATTTTTTTAGCTTGAAAACATAATCAAGTTGATTTAATAGATAAAAACCACTAGGATGGTTAATGTAGACTTCTTCCTTCAATTCTCCATTCAAAAAGGAAAATTTGGCATCCATCTAGTATATCTTGAATTTCTTGAAACTAGCAAAAGCCAAGAACATGTGAATTGCCTCTAATCGAGCAATAGGACAAAATGTTTCATAAAATTCCAAACCTTCAATTTGTGCATAGCCTTTGCAAACCAACCTTGCCTTATTTCTTACCATTTCACCATGTTCATTCAATTTTTTCTTGAAGACCCATTTCGTGCCAATAAAATTCTTATTTGTTGCCCTTGGAACAAGCTCCCAAGTTTGATTTTTCTTGATTTGATTAAACTCTTCATTCATGTCATTTAACTAATTGTCATCTTGTTTGGTTTGAGAAAATCCTTTGGTTTCATCATAGATAAAAGAGCTACATGTACTTGAGTACGAGGATTTAACAATTTCTTCTAGTCTACACACCTGTATTATAATCACCAACAATTTGGTCAGTTGGTTAGTGTTTTTGCACATAATTTACAAGATCTTTGAATTTTGGAGTGAGGGATTCTTCAATTTCTTCATCTAAAAATGTCTCATCATTGTTGACTAGATTATTGGAGTTGATATTTACTTTTTTATTACCTTCAATCTCAATGCGCTCATCAACTTTAACATCAATGCAATAAACTATTCTCCATGTATTTTTATTGCAACATTTATAGGCATTGTTATTCTGAGAGTATCCATAAAAAAACCTTCATCAACTCTTGGATTTAACTTTCCAGCTTTTCATCATTTGTCTTGATATAACACTTGCTTCCAAACACTCTAAAATACTTGACTATAACAGGTCTACCATATCAAAGTTCATATGGAGTTTTATCACTATTTGGTCTGAAGTGTGCTTTGCTTAGAATAACCATTGTTGTTTGAACGGATTTAGCCAAAAATCTTTGTTGAACATTTCTTTCTCTCATCATGGCTCTAGGCAATTGCTAACATTAGTGGAGTTTTGAGGTCTAAAATGGGCCTCCTAAGGAAATTATAAAATAATAGTGGAAATACTAAGATAAGATTAGATTGCATCATCAAATTGTAGAGGGAAAAAAGGAAAAACTATTTTTTCAACTCGTATTTTCAACTTATCTCCCTATGTGCTTACTCAAATTTTGAGTGGAAACACTCGTTGGATGCAAAATTTCATTCTTCATCCAAGGAGTACCTCTGTTGCATACTTTCAATGGACCCTACTACACGAAAATGAGAAATGCATGAAAAACATAATTGCAATTGCGTTTTTCATGTATTTCTTATTTTTCATGTAGCAAGGTCCATTGAAAGTATGCAACATGGGTACTCCTTGGATGAGGAATCAAATTTTGCATCCAACGAGTAATCCCACTTGAAATTTGAGTAAAACCTTAGGGAGATAAGTTGAAAATATGAATTGAAAAATTAGTTTTATTATTTTATTATTTTTTAATCTTTTTACTTTTTTACTCCAAAAATGGTGAATCATCCCCCATGGTTGACATCATCATCTTGAATCCTATTGGTTCTTATAAAGTTTAGTTTGCTTGTACATTTTTCTTGGGAGGCCCATTTTAGACCTCAAGATTCCCCTAATGACTAATCTATTGGCTCTCTTTATCACACCATTTTGTTGTGGAGTTTCTGCTACAGTAAATTGTCTTTTGATGCCATGTTTCTTGCAAAAATAATCAAACTCTTTTGAAGTAAAAAAACCTCCATTATCAGGCCTTATGTACTTTATTTAAAGTCTTTCTAATTTTCATCCATGTCCTTAAAGCTTTTAAACTTCTCAAAGGCATCTAATTTTTATTTCAGAAATGCTACCCACAGCATTCTATTGAAATTATCAATGGTTAGCATCAAATACAATTTACCTAAAGGTGTCTGAGTTCTTGAAGGACCATCCAAGTCCATATGTACTAATTGCAATGGCTTGGTATGATGATTTCTTCTTGGACTTGAAGTGTATTCAAACTTGTTTTCCAATTTGACAAGAATTGCAAATAGAATTCTCTGGCTTTGAAAGCTTTGGCAGATCTCTAACAACATTCTTTTTTCCAAAATTAAATTAATCAAAATTTAGGTGTCTAATTCTTCTATGTCATAGCCAACTCTCATCAATATTTGACAAACAACACCTCTTTTTCTTCATTTTTATCATATAGACATTGATGCTTGTTCTTGCAACTTCCGCTATTATATCTTATATTCTTGTAGACTTGATTTGACAATTTTTAGCTTTAAACAACACATCATAGCCTTGGTCACACATTTGAGACACACTAAGTAAATTATGCTTTAGCCCATCAACAAAAAAAACATCCTTGGTTTTACCTCTACCATTAGCTAGGCTGAAAATTCCTTTACCCACAATATTACTAGGTGCATTATTTCCAAAGGTTACATTACCTTTGTTGACTAGTTTCCATGACAAAAAATTACTTTTGTCTCCTGACATGTGCCTGGAACATCTACTGCCCACATACTAATGGATTCCTTCATTATGAGCATATAAAACAATATTACAGTTCTATGTGATTTCATTTCCCTTCCAGACTTTAAGTTGTTTCCTTGTTTGCTTGATAGTGGATCAAGCCTTTTATTTCTAAGTCTACAATTGACTGATCTATGGCGAAAATTATGACAAGTGGAACATTGAATCAAATTGTTCAAAGGAGAGAATGAATTGTTGTACCAAGGTATGCTCATCCTTTTCCTAATAGATTGATTATTTTGTTGATAATTTATTCTTCGTTGATAAAACTTTTTAAATGACAGATTCACCCTATAATTTGTTTCCTTATGCCCATAATTTGTGTAAGTAAAATAGTAACCTGGAAATTTATCTTCATACCTCGTAGAAAATTGATTTATGAAAATTCGTTGATTTGTTCACTGTGAATTTTGATTAACTTATTTTGTATTATTTTGCATTTGCTGAATAACATTTCTCCTTATGTTTTACAATAATTGACTTTTACTTGGCTGCAAATTGGACCGCATGATCCTCTTTTCCTCTTTACTGTAGCGTTGTTTCATTTCTAGCTGCTACGTTGTCTCCAATTTTCATTTCTTGCACAAAGGCGATGTATTTATTTCCCTTCACATCAACTGATGAGCTTGACTCAAACATAAATCCAAGACCAGTTTTGTTATTGGAGACCCTTTGTGCTTGAAGAAGTTTATTTAAACTTTCAGTCCCTTTTCCAAATTTCTCATTAAATCTTAGTTGAGTTGTAGTTTTTCCAAGTTCTTTCATCATAAAGACAATTTCCCTTTCAAGCCTTTCACATGCTTATTTTTTTCATTGAGTTGTTGATTTAGAGTTTCCTGAATCTTCTTACCTTCTTCAACTTGTAGGAGTAGAGGTTCAATAGTTTCATCTCTATCCTTAATCAACAATTCTTTCTTAGCCTCTAAATTTCTTCAAGAGCACTGACCATCTCTCTTTTTGAATCAACTTTAACATCTTCTCCATCATAATCAACCACCTCTACTTCCATATTATCTATGGCCATGAGCATAAATTACGTTACACTTTCATAGGTTCTTTCCTCATCTGAAGATTCACTAACTTCTCTTTTAGGAGAACTAGAATCTTGGGTGTGGAATCTTTTCTTCTTAGACTTATTTTTATGCTTCTACACTTTTCTAAACTTCTCTCTAGTGTCATATTCATTCTTCTTCTTTTCTGTACACTTGGAAGCATAGTGACCTACTTACTTAAAGCACTTGAAATGTATCTTACCTTTGTACTTTCATGAGCCTATGTTGAGCTTCCTCATGAACTTAGATTCCTCTTCATCTAATTCAAAACATGAATCATTATGTTATTCCTTGTGCTTCTTATTTTCTTTAAAGGTTGACTCCTTTGCTATTGGATTTCCACTGGAAATTCTCATCTCATAGGAAGTAATAGTGAGAGTCTTCAAATCTGTCATCTCCTCTATGGATAAAACCTTAGGATTAAATTTCTCAACCAGAGATCTCAACACCTTTTGAACTACCATGGACTCTTTTAACTCTTCATTAACACATCTCATATTATTTACAACCTCATCAACTCTAAGAAATTATTTAGCAATATATTCATCATCATACATATCAAAGAGTCAAATTAAATTCTAAAACCTTGAAGTTTGTATTTCTTTACCTTACTGTCACCTTCATAGCACTTTTTCATCTTGCCCCAAATAGCTTTTGCAGTAGTGCAATCCATGACCTTAACTATTTCTAATTTAGGTAAGTCAGTGAGTGGAGCATTCATAGCTTTTGCATTACATGTAAATTACATTTTCTGATCTCTAGTAATCAAGGCTTAAGGATTTTGATATAATTCTTCAACTACATCCCATACATCAACACCAATTGATTGAATATAGGATTTCATCCTTGCTTTCTAGAAAACATAGTTCATTCCATTGAACATAGGTGCCCTATTGTTTTATACTCCTTCCTAGTTTTTCATGGTCCTTGAGATTTCTTCTAGCTATTAAACTAATCCTAAAGTAATTTAGTTTCTATGTTACCAATTGTTAGAAACTAGGACAGTACTAAGATGGGGGGTGAGTTAGTATTGTGGGAATTTAAAAACTTTCTTTCGCTAGTAAATAATACTAGGAAACTAATAAACACTTTAGTAATAATTCATATAAGCAACACAAATCAAATCAAGAATCACTTATTTGACACAGATTATTCAAACTTTTTCTTCAGTTACTTTCACAAAGGTAAGCTTCTACTTGTTGTTACAAAGTTCTTTGTCTACAACCAGAAGGAAGCTACTGCTCCCAAATTTATTAACTACTACTCAAAGAAGAAATTGTCCCTAGTTTATTAGCTACCACTGAAGGAGTTAAAACCCCTGATTTATTAGTTGCTACTAAAAGGAAATCCAGCCCATAACTATTTAAAATTCACTATTGGGAGGAGCTACCCACTTGCTTGACCTCATTGATTAATCTTTCATTCAATTTTAAAACTAAAATCATGAAGGCCACTTCCTTTCATAAAATAATTAATTTCTTACCTCAATCACCACCAAATCACCTTCAACAATATATGATCACTAATCAATCCACCATCGACACCAACAATAGCAACATTATTCACCTCTTAACTATATCCTTCTTGGAAATTTAGTTTTGCTTGTATAGAATTAGAGCTGATATATTTAGTTTTTGAAATTTATTTAACTTTAGATCTTTTAAAGCATAACTTCTTATTTTTTTCTTATATCCTACTTTTGTCAAGTCTTTTGAATGTTTTGTTAAATTCTTCAATATCTAATCTATTTTCCTTGTGTGAAAAACTACCCAAATTTGCAATTCTAGAAAAATATCATGGTTTAACTGTAACTTTCCAAATTTGTCTCAGTCTAAATTTTGGAAAATTTTCCAAATATGCTTCTAAATATGTCCATGTCACTATTTCTACTACCAAAGTCATTCATGTTATTCTTTATCCCACTTCAGTCCATTTCTAGTTTGGAGTTGAACCACCACATATGACGCAAAATTGTTAAATTTATAGTTGTCAACACATTTATGCCTTAGGTCCTCAGTATAAGCCCATAATGGCTTAAATTAAGACTGTAGAATTGTTGTAGGACTGAGAAATTTACATTGCAAACCTCCACATATAACCTCCACTAGCTCCTTTTGCATTATAGCCTTAAGGCCTTAACCATCACTTGTTCAACCTTCCATGCACATGGACACATCATCCACACAAAACCAATTCATGGTGCCAAGCCTTTAGCCCTCAACTCTTTATCCCCCAGTAAAATCAACGGAGCATCTTTTTATTCTTATAGGGTCGATCCCCTGGGGTGATGTGTCTTATGAGGACCCACCATGCCACTTGCACTCTTATGATTGGTACTTCGCTTCCACTCCATATGCCACATGTGATCCAGCATGTCCTAGTGCCTTCTAGTGCCTTGCCAACTTGAAAAAACTCCACGTTTATTACTAAAAAGCTTTGGGGTTCTTAACCTTTCAGGGCCTGGGATGATGTGTCCTTATGGGACCTCTCCTCGCACACCTAGACTAATAAAGAAATAGCTAGGGTGAGCTACCTTGTCACATGTAATCCTTTGTGTCCTAGAACTATCACCCCAGGTGTTTCAGTCTATGCACCCTCTCAATCCTCAAGCATTGTGTGTCCTTCTAGCCTGTATTCCACCTCTACAAGGATGAAACATGTCACTCATTGAGTGGTTCCATGTGTCACTCATTTTCAACCCACTTGGTTATTTAAAACTAGAAAATCTGCATTCCACGTGTCACCCCATCATCAGTGCCACATCATGTTGACATCATCATGCTATTGTAGCTCCACTTCACTCCATGTGGCCAATGAAATCATGCCATGTTTATTATTTTGATTCTTCCATGTGGCCAACGGTACGGAGGAAGAGTGGTCACCATATTTTTATTTTCAATGATTTTTTTTTTCTTAAATATTTGGCTTATCACTTTGTTCAACTCACCTTACTACCTATCTATGCCATTGATTTGACCATGTCCTCCTGGATCCTTGTCCTACCATGTCACTTCACCACTTCTTCTAAGATCTTTCATCCTTGGAACTTTACATTGTGCATGCCCTTGGATCTTTCGAGGTTAGTCTTTAAGGGTGACTTGTACCCTGTGGAGTCCTCCCTATACAATGATAATTGGTCCACCACTTTTTCACTCTGCCAAATAGATGCCACATCCTCCTAGTTCCCAATCCCAGAGTTTTAAACTTGTGCTCCCTTTGGATCGTCTGAGGAAAAAGCTCCTAGGTGACTTGTGTACAGGCTCCTCCACACATCAATAACTACTCCCTACTTTTCCACCTATTTGGCCATGTGAATTTAATGATTCGATTGTGCCACTCTGATTATCGTCATGGTTTTATCCAAACCCGCCCTATGTGGTTTCATGGTAAATAGGGAGTGGGTTCCACTTTTAGTATGGGTTGTTAATATTTTGATCGGTGGTATGGGAAATACCTCCCATTGTGGGGATACCCTGTTATTTAACCCTCTTGTGGTCATGGGCCCCTATAATTTTCATGATGGGCAGGCGAGGACACATGGCGCATGATCCACCTTATTACTTTCCCATTGTGTAAAGGCTGTCCTCCACCAAGGGATCCACCATTTTTGGCCAAATTACAAGCTAGTGCTAACTAAAAATCCATCACCAACTATATCTCTACAACTCTAATCCCTTTTGGCCTTTGAGCTTTGACTTGCAATAAATTTTGATCCAGAAGGCCATTTTCTCACTTCCATATACCATTAGAAATCCAAATAGATTTGAGATGATCTAATATACTAAAAATGGATCTCAAGTCTCTACACTCATACTTTCCTTTCCCATCAATGAGAAATTATATGTAATAAAGATTGTTGGAGAAATTAATTATTTTGATGTCAACATTGTCCAATTGAAAAATAAAATTGCATAGGCTTAAATATCACTTCAATCCCTTTCCAACGAACTATAGCGTACCTCCTAACTCCTCTCCATTGAGGATAAATTGAGTTTTTTAAGACAAAAACCACTTGTTTTTTACCTTGTCAAGTCAAATCCTCTTGAGAACAAGTTGCCCCCCTCCTATAGACATGATGATTCAGTGAGGTATTGAAATAATATAAATAAGAACCATGCCTCCACTTTAGCCAACAACTTGGTGAAAACAAGACAAGAAGAACTCAAACCTATGGAGAAGAATATAAAATGTTCATATCTCATGAACTTAAAGGCCAATTAAAGGAGCACAATTTGAAGAAATTTTCTATTTTGGTTAAGGTTTTCTTAGAGAATTAACTAATTTGATTTGAAGTATCTATGGAGATTTTCTTTATTGGGAATTAGACCTTCTAAACATAAGAACTCAACCCCTTAAGTATGATTTC
This sequence comes from Pinus tabuliformis, assembly GCA_031772625.1. Lineage (NCBI taxonomy): Eukaryota > Viridiplantae > Streptophyta > Pinopsida > Pinales > Pinaceae > Pinus > Pinus tabuliformis. The sequence goes on from CM062811.1 coordinate 316,415,376, forward strand.
AGCCTACATTTGTGGAGGATCTTGGACCTGAGGTAAGGAATATTCTCAGACTTGAGGCAAGGGAGAACTTGGTTTTATAAAAGTGAATTTCAAACCTATGGAAGGACTCGGTCTTGAGGCTAACTCAAGTCTATGATTTCGATGCTCATGTGGACTATAATTTGACCCCTTTCTATGGACATTCGAGTCTATAATAGGGTACAAGACTTGACCCTAAAATCAACCTTATGTGGGTTATTTTTAGTGGTTTTACTTGGGCCATTGTGGAAAGACTTGGTGCACTCTTAAACCTCAATTTTGGAGACCTTTGAAGCAACCACTTTTTTCACATTCTTGGTATCTTTTGGCACAGTTTAAAGACTTGTTATGGTAGCCTTTGTTGCCCCGCCCCCCAAAGTCACACCAGCTGTGTTGTGATGCAGAGCCTGAGAACATCTAAATGGGCTCTATTTACTACTTGATCAACAAAGGATTCAAATTTAGATTTTTATTGTGATCATCTTACTTATGGAAACATTATCTGTGTTTAATGCTCTTATGGTGTTCATGTACTTTATTTCTTTTCCAAACAATGGTTAGTGTAAGATGGTATTGTAACAAATAGAAAAACCATACACTAATTTTTCTCTAAAAATTATATATGACTACGAAATTCAGGCTTGAAACATTAATTAAAACATATTCACATTGCATATTCAAGCCACATGCATCTCATTTTCCCCTTCAAGTAACAAGAAAAGAAATAACATGTCAAATTATGTCACAACCATAACATTAAATCCTCATGTGAATTTATGTTATGTTCTTATTTAAATGATCAATCGTAATTAGAAAACTACCAGAATCAAAATAGTATACAGCCTAGGAAAATGTTTACATTTAACTATCCTTGAGCATTCTTCATGAACACATATTACACTAGTAGTATATGGAAAACTGCTCAAGTGTGTTACAAAATTTTCCAGCTATATTGTAACTAAATTCATCTAGTAGTTTCCTTTGGGAATCTGTTGGCTATAGAGTGCCCCCCCAGATTTGGCTTTGGTTCCAACCTTCTCTCTCCTTGCTAGGTGTCTCCTTCTTTCCTATTCTTGGTGCTAACTAGGTGGGGCGCTACATTGAATTGATTGGATCACGATGGCCGAGAGTGCCACCTTTCATGTTTGCTGACATAGAAGTTTCCTTTGGTATTGTTGTGGCCTCTGTTTATATAGCCACTCTATATATCTCCAACATATCATTCCACCCTTCCTCAGTTGGTATATCTCCCAACTAGGCTTTTGTTATCACCATTTCCATATCTACGATGGGTTCATTGTTGATATTTCCTTGATCTTTTAAGAATCAATTCAATGTGGATAGGAGTTCAGAATGCTTCTTGTAAATATTTACAAGGATTTCCTCTTATAGAACGTGCTCCCTATCTCCAATATCACTTTGACTATCCTTGGTGAGTTGTAGACGATCCAGGATAAACTCCTTGTGAAAGAGGTTTTCCTGTTCATCGAAGAACAATGGTAGGCCCTTCCTACATAATCCTTCACATTTATATTTAAAATTTAGCCACATCTTTAGCCATGATGTTGACATTTTTTTCTAACTACACTTTCATCATTTGCTTCCTCTCTAGATGAGCTACCTTAGTATTCAAGCAGGAGCGATCAAAATTAGCTTTTCTGATCTCCTCTTTAGTCATTTGATTCAAGAATTTGGCTATTAATTTGAATTTGAGTGAGGTTTCTCCAACACGTTCTTTAAGCACCTATATCTCTTTATTATTTGTCTTGGTTATCTAGATATTTTCCTACACCGGTTGCATGTGCTCCCATTTCTTACTAATTAGTTTAATAAATTTCTCGCAAATAATTTCTTTAGCTCTTTTAACAGAGACTTTTCCAACATTATCCTTCTCCTATAGGTATGAATAAATTTCTAGTATTCTGATACACTGTTTCACTCGATAGAGTCATACTTCCTTTTTCTTCATATTCTTCCTTATCTTCAGAGACAATTCCTTGAATCGCTTAAATTCTTCACCTTTAACCCTAGTATAATCCACATCTAGAGAAAAGGAGACCATGGCATGAATCAACCTCGAGATTATGAGGTCAGGATCAGAGTGCCACGTGTCTTGATGTCATGGGGAAGGGTGTCACTCTAAAGTTCTGATGATTTTCCCAAGGTGACACTTTGACCGATGAGAGTAGATTTCAGGACATGTGTTTGGATGGTGCAATTCTTAAAGGTGCAGAGGCACTTCCATCTTGATTCTATCATCAAAAAATCAATCTTTCATGTGCTTTAGAATTCACCTATGGTAAGGCTTCCTAAAAGAATTTTAAGCATTATTTCATCTATTAGAATAAATATTTAAACATAATTGACCCAAAAACAACAATGTAGAGTACCATGTACAAAACAATTTATGGCATATTCGAACCTTAACCTGGATTTGCAGAGCTTACACTCAGATCAAGTTAGACTTAACTATTTTCAAGGTTCATGACTTTAACAGTTGGTCTATAAATGAATCACCCTTTACCTCCATTGTGCCTTTATAGTTCACTGGTCATGCATGATATCCTCCTTAGGCTGACCTGGGTGATGATGTCATATTACATCAGTAGGATACGGGGTACAACTAGCATGGGGCACATGGACCAATTATTATTCCCTATAGGACACATCGTACATGATCGCATGGTAGCATTAATAGCCATGAAAGGATATTTGGTGGCACGGAAGTGACGGAGGGTTACCACGTGCCCTTATTTGCGTCCCCCAACTCGACTATCCACCATGCATCTTCATGATGTAGAGCCTTTTGTGACCGTCCAATGCTCTCACTATTACAAATGGGGTGAAAATATGACATATGTTCATTGACTATTTGACTCATTATCTTCGACTATCTGACATATTACTCATAATTTTTGTGAACTGCTTCCCCAGTATTGCTCTCAATGGTTTCCTTAGATGCAACTCTCCAGGATGCCATGTTAACTATAGCTACTAGAAATATGCTCAACAACTTTTGCACCTGTGGGATAGAGAGGACACTCATGGAAAGAAAATGTCAGCTAAAATAAAAACAAATTCAAGACAAGATCAAGCATTAAGTTGGGCTCATGATGGGAAGGATTGCACCATTTTGATTGACAAAGGTGACTAACTGACTATGGGAACTGCACATTATGTAGTCCCAACAGTTAGTGTGGGGGCTTGATGACTAGAACTGTGCAATGTGCAGTTTAGTCTAGGCCAAGGCCTGGGAGAGACTACGCATTGTGCATTCTCAGTGCCAATCTGGGAGACTAGCTCTTGGAACTGTACAGTGCATATTTGAGCCAACCCAAGCTAGGCTCTGTGCAATTTCAGAAGCCAAGCCAAAGGCTTGAGTCTCCAGATTGCACAAAGCTAATTGTGAATAGTGAGATCCAGGCAAAGGAACCCAAATCTGCCCAACGGGAGTGTGAAAAAAAACATATCTAAGAGATTGTGTGATGCTAAGTGAATATCTGACTAAGGGTTTATGCATGCATGTGAAACAAGTGCAACAATTGATTAAACTGAAGGAAAATGAAGCATGTGAAGAGAGTCACTTGAACAACAACTATTGGTGCAAAAATGGGAAAAATCACACGACACTTGGGAAAGGAAATCTATAACTTGAAACAACACTTCTACAAGCTAAAACAAGTTACAAAGCTAGCATTTGTGCACACAAACAAGTGAAACAACACTCACACAAGCTAAACAATGAAAAGCGAAAAAAAAAGTGGCAAAAGATAATAAAAGAAAAACTCACCCAAAAAGTGACGACGATCACACTAGAGGCTCCTTGATTTCCTTGAGAATGCTAGATCTCCAAGTTCGAGTGTGAAAATGTGATCTAGCATCGTTGATTAAATAGATTGGGTCAAATTAGGTTTTATGATGCGCATGCCTAAAATCAAGGAAAAAGTGACACTTGGTAGCAGTTTAAAAAAATAACGCAAGTGCCTCCTTCGGTTTACTAAAAATCGAGCCCTATTTTTTTATGATGATATTTTCTTTTCGATTTTTTTTCTTTTTCAGGAAAACTACCATACATTGCCCAGAAAGATTGCACAATTATGGGAAGCACTGAGCAACTCTCTAGTTCATGCCCTGCATAGTTTCTGAGCACAGTGAGGTTTGCACAGTTTCTGGGCTCAGTGCATGGGTTTCCCCTCCATGACTACGTATTTCCAGAGCTCAAGGCTCACTAGTAGGAATGACTACACAATTCCCAATAGCAAGGCTAGTTTCCCTCATGAATTGGGTACTTTTATAAGACAAGCCCAAAATTGCTAAGGGAGCAAGTTAGAATATCAACTTGTGGGTTAAAAAATCAACTAAGTGAGAAAAAACAATCCAAAATGGAAAGGATAAGTATTAGTCGAAGCATGGATACCTGGATCAATGTAGGATGAGCTGCTATGATTTAGAAGGAAGGGTCCAAAATTGAAGTATAGGAAAAATTTTGGAGGGTGGTTGTAGCCACTACAACGTTGGCGACACACTGGTAGAACTCCAACTCTCTTTATGGACTGATCTAGGTGGATCTTCAGACACAGTGGCATGGAAAAAGCTCAAGTTTCAAAGTGGTGGAAAGGTGATTAACATGACATCGGATCGAAGTGCTCGTCGCCCTGATTCCAACGGTGTGAATGTCACTCCAATCCAAGTTTGGATGAAGAAGATAGAGTCAGTCAAAGTTGGGTTGACTTTTGATGACTGGGCAGGTTTAACAAGGACAAAATTTTCACTTTTCTGGTAGACGGAATCCAACCAACTCCGGCCAAATTCCAAGAAAAATCATGGCCTCATTAAAAAGACTCCTTTGGTCCAAAACCGAATGACCAAAAAATTGCATAGTTGTTTTAAAAGAACAATATATATATATATATATATATATATATATATATATATATATATATATATATATATATATATATATATATATATATATATATATATATATATATATATATATATATATATATATATATATAAAAGGGGGTGGCAGGCCACCAACCCTGCCACCCCAACTCGTAATATGAAACAACCATGTTAAATATGGAGGGGCGGGCCATGAACCCCGACCCCTCCCCACATCCTACGACACTAATAAAACAATGAGGGAAAAGTGGGTCGGCCCTTGGGGCGTGGACCCAACTTTCCACCCCACAACCACAACAAACATATTAAAATAGTGGGGGGTGCAGGCTGTCAACCCCACCGCCCCTTCACCTTATCCAATTATACATGGAGCTAGCGAGAAATGGGGTAAGCGGTCCACCAAGTATGGTGGACCCGCCCCCCGCCAATAAATTATTTAATATTGCATGGATAAAAGGGGAGGGGGGATTTGATCCCCCAACCCCTCCTTAACAACTCACCAATTTTAACCAACTTCCCTACAACGACCTCCTTGAAGAATCAGCCAATTTATTTTTATTTAAATGCAATTTTTCTGTGTGCTCAGGGGGAGGAGGCAGTGCACGCAGTTTGAGGCAGAATTCTGCAGGAGGGGCGAAATTTGATTTTGTCAGAATTTGACAAATTTTATATGGTTTCAGCACTTCTCGACACCACGAATGCAATGGCACTATTCATGTATCCATCAAATTTCTACATTTTTTAGCCATTTTCAGTATGAGGGTGGAACCATGATTGATGCAAAAACAGGAACCATGATCCTTGTAGTTTTCCTGAGGAGGTAATTTTTCTCCATGTAAGAATATAGTCAATTTACAGTCAATTTTCATGGTTTGCTGCAGGGATCGTAATGTCGAAGTCAGATTCACCTTTGGAGTTGTAGATTTCTAGTCCACCCATGGAGAAGAATCTTTGAGGAATTTAGGGGGAATCTAAAAGATTCCTTGAGCCCCAGATTCTCAACTTCTCATAATTCAAAAATTGGACAGTGAATTTTGCACTATTCGACGTCATAAATCTGATGGTGTGTTCAAATTTCTCATTCTCTCATTCTATTCTTCAGCCACTTTTCTAAGTGGAATGCAGGTGTCAACATCCATGTGTGAGTCGTCATGTGATTGATGCCATGAGATCGATGGTCTGAATAACTTTAGCAGTTTGACATTTGCTTCTTCAGATGGCCCTTGGTTGTGAGGTATATGCAGTGTGTTCATGTACTTCTTTTGCTATGCATTGTGCTGCAGAGATCCCTGTTGATTCTTGATGTGGGATCTTGTTTATTACTTGTTTTCATGATTCCTGCTTAATGTGACACAGAATCATCTATGTGATGTACTTGTTGCCATGATTCGTCATGTTGTGTTTTGAGATCCCTTTGTTGTATGTTGTTGGGATACTCATGTTGTCGTCATGCATGTTTGCATTGAAATCCCTTTTATGCCATGTTGGCGGGATGATCATCATGCATGACTTTGTGTCATACTGATAGGAGTCATTTGACTGAGAGTTCCTGTAGTGCAACATCTCTTGGCACCACTCCTGCATGAGGGAATTCTCCTTGTATGATAGCGACATCATCTCTATGTGCATCATCAGTATTGACAACACTTAATGTAGCGGCCTATGCCATCTTGACACCTGGGCCTGGAGACGTAGTCCCTCCTGGACGAACTTCGTTATCAACGCTTATGTTTTCATGTGTTGATGATTGTCTTGTTCCTCTTCTTTATAGCATGCAGATGTATTCATTAATGTTATTTTAAATATGCAATTTAACACATCACAAAAGTAAAAGGCCTTGGAAGGGTCCTTCGTCACACCTGGACCTAGATCAAGTGGTATTAGAGCAATCTTTGCATTGATGTGAACTGAAGCATGAGAAATGGCACGTGCAGCAATAGAGGATGAAAAAGCGATGTACGAGACCATGCTTAACATTTCCAAAAGGGTGGAAATCGTGTATGAAACTCTACATAAATAGATGGAGGAAAAGGAGCGATTGCAGCTTCAGTGGCAAGCCACAGAAGAGGCCCTAGAAGAACTAAAGCATAACAAACATAATCTTCAAATAGAGAACACTGAATTCAAGATGCATTTACATGAAGAGAAAGAGGAAAAACAAAGTTTTCTACAACAACTGCAACAAAAGGATGAGGCATTGGAAAAGTTGTAGCGAGACCCATGTGAGGTAAAAAGTAGTTCTCCATCTTCATGTATGTTTCCTGATGATTATTTCACTGTTTTCGAAAATCATACCATAGAATTGGCTCCAAACTATTGAAGAAAATGGGGTATGAAGGAAAAGGATTGGGCATTAATGGCCAAGGCATCATCAACCCCATCAAAGTAGAGGAATTTCCATGTTGAACAGGACTTGGGTATGTTAGAAAGGAAGTTGGGGAATGCGCTAAGACAACTAGCGAACCACCAACAACAGATGATGAGTAGCCTTCTTCAGTTCTTTACAAATCGATAGAGGAGGTAAAAGATGTTGATTTCCTTTCGGTTTCATCTTCAAATAGTATGATTTCTATTGGAGATTTTGAGATCCCAATTACATGGACAAACATGAGGCTCCTTACAAGGATAAAGCACGAGAAGGAGAAAGAACTTGGTGTAAATAACCAAGACATAACTCAACCATTGGAGGTTATGCAGAGACCTCAATTTGTAGGCTCGAGATACACCAAAGGAGAATGCTCAAAGGTTTTGTATGCTTCCGAGACATCATCTAAGTCATCAAGGAAAGAGAATGATGGGAACCCATCCCCATCATCCCATGGAAGTTTCTGTTGCAAGGAAAGAGCTGACACCAACTCTCTTCGCCATACTTACACCAGAGACAACAAGGAAAGGTATAACCACTCTCAACATTCAAATGTTCATTTTTATTACGATCATGTTGTTAATGATGAATGAAAAACATGGCATCGAAAAACATGCACCTTTTGTGATTACATAACCATACATTTTCTAATTGTTGGAAAAGAATGATAACACACAACAGGATGAGGCGTGAAAGACCCTCTCAAAAGCATGTAAAGAAATAGGTTAAGAAAATTTGGAGGAAGAAGATGTATTGCAGTCATTGCGATAGAAGTGGCCATCAAAGAGCCACTTGTTGGATGCTCCATCTGGAACATCACATTAAAGACAAAGTATTGGTGCATGGAGCTAATGAAGTAGTTGTTCGACAAGCAAAATCACCACAAGGAGGCGACCCATTCACATTTATAAGTGAAAAATGGTTTCTAGATATGTTAGCTTGTCATGTTCATGCCTTTGTAAATCATTTGTTGCATTTTAAAATGTAAAAGTGATGATGTGTTTTCCATCACTTGTTCAGCAACAATGATGTCTAGTCTTATTTTGAATAGCATGTTGAACTGTGAAAGTGATGTCGTGTTTCCATCACTTGTCGAAAAAAATAGTGTTTGGCCTTATCTTTGTAAATCATGTGTTGCAGCGATGATGTATTTTCCATCACTTGTTGAAGCAACAATGATATGTTGGGCTTGTTTTCATAGCTGGGGTATTGTGTCCATTTCGATGTAAACTTGAACATAGAGTATGTGTTATAAACTTGTGGCAAGTATGGGATGCCTGGGTCATTAGTTGGTCATGAAAGTTAAGCATGTAATTTGCAAAACAATGTGCTACAAGTTGCAGAGGTTACAGGTGTTAGCTCATCTCTTAAGGCTTCAAAGAACAAAGGTGAACAAGATGGAAGCAAGACCTCTTCAAGACGCTTGTGATGTAGACAAGGTACAAAGAAGTTTCAGATTATTTTTCATGCTTTTGGAGGACCAAAAGATACTTAGTGGGGAGGATTAATCCTCGTGGATTTTTAGACACAGTGGCATGGAAAAAGCTCAAATTTCAAAGTGGTGGAAAGGTGATTGGCTTGACATCAGATCGAAGTGCTCGTCGCCTTGATTCCAATGGTGTGAACGACACTCCAATCCAAGTCCGGATGATGAAGATAGATTAGTCAAAGTTGGGTTTACTTTTGATGACTGGGCAGGTTTAATCAGGACACAATTTTCACTTTTCCGATAGATGGAATCTGGCCAAATCTAGCCAGATTCTAGGAAAAATCATGGCCTCGTTAAAAATACTCCTTCGGTCCAAAACTAAATGATCAAAAAATGCATAGTTGTTTTTAAAAGAACAAAAAATATATATAAAAAAGGGTGTGGTGAGCCACCAACCCTGCCACCCCAACTCATACTATGAAACAACCATGTTAAATATGGAGGGTTGGGCCATGACCCCCGACCCCTCCCCACATCCTACGACACTAATAAAAAACAAGGGAAAGGTGGGCTGACCCTTGGGTCGTAGACCCAACCTTCCACCCCACAACCACAACAAACATATTAAAATAGTGGGGGGCACGGGCTGTCAACACTGCCGCCCCTCCACCTCATCCAATTGTACATGGAGCCAACAGGAAATGGGGGAAGCGGGCCACCAAGTATGGTGGACCTACCCCACACCAATAAATTATTTAATATTGCATGGATAAAAGGAGAGGGGCGGGATTTAATCCCCCAACCCCTCCTTAACAACTCACCAATTTTAACCAACTACCCTATAATGACCTCCTTGAAGAAACCACCGGTGTTTTTTTATTTAAATACAATTTTCAGTGCTCTCAAGAGGAGGAGGTAGTGCATGTAGTTCGAGGCAGAATTTTGCAGGAGGGGCGAAATTTGATTTTGTCAGAATTTGACAAATTTTATATGGTTTCAGCACTTCTCGATGCCATGAATGCAATGGCATTTTCCATGTATCCATTAGAGTTCTGCATTTTTTGGCCATCTTTAATATGAGGGTGGAACCATGATTGCTGCAAAAACAGGGAGTGGAACCATGATCCTTGCAGTTTTCCTAAGGAGGTAATTTTTGTCCATGTCAGAATATAGTCAAGTTTACAGTCATTTTTCATGGTTTTCTGGAGGGATCGCAATGGAAAAGTCAGATTTGCCTTTTGAGTTGCAGATTTCCAGTCCACCCATGGAGCAAAATCTTTGAGGAATCTAAGGGTAATCTAAAAGATTCCTTGAGCCCCAAATTCTCAAATTCTCAAATTTCAAAAATTGGACAGTCAATTTTGCACTATTTGACGCCATAAATCTGTTGGGGTGTTCAGATTTCTCATTCTCTCATTCTATTATTCATCCACTTTTCTAAGTGGAATGCAGGTGTCAACATCCATGTGCGAGCCGTCATGCGATTGATGTCGTGAGATCGATGGTCCAAACAGCTTCATCAGTTTGACATCCACTTCTTCAGATGGCCCTTGCTTGTGAGATATATGTAGTGTGTTTATGTAATTCTTTTGCTATGCATTGCGCTTCACAAATCCATGTTGATGCTTGATGTGGGATCTTGTTTATTACTTTTTTTCATGATTCCTGCTTGATGTGATGCAGAATCATATATGTGATGTACTTGTTGTCATGATTCATCATGTTATGTTTTGATATCCCTTTGTTGTATGTTGCTAGGATACTCATGTTATCGTCATGCATGTTTGCATTGATATCCCTTTTATGCCATGTTGGTGGGATGCTCATCATGCATGAGTTTGTGTCATACTGATAAGATTATTTTGACTAAGAGTTCCTGTAATGGAAAATCTCTTAGCGCCACTCCTGTGTGAGAGAATTTTACTTGTATGATAGCGACATCATCTCTATGTACATCATCAATATTGACAACACTTAATGCAATGACCTACGCCATCTTGACAACGGGGCCCGCAGACGTAGTCCCTCCTGGATGAACTCCATTATCAATGTTTATGTTTTCATGTGTTGATGATTGTCTTGTTCCTCTTCTTTGCAGCATGGAGATGTATTCATTAATGTTATTTTAAAGATGCAATTTAACACATCACGAAATTAAAAGGTCTTGGAAGGGTCCTTCATCACACCCGGACCTAGATCATGGACCTTATCTCATGTAATGTGAGTCTAACTCTTCCGAAAGTATTGTTAAATTATTTGATCATCATATCTTCTTCACTTAGATTGAGTTAACGATTTAGTCCCTACCATTCTCTTTATTGACAGCACACATACCAAGGAAAGTGAAACTGAGTTGTTTTGATTGGGGACGAGGGGTATATAGATGCAAAAGTAAAATATGTTGTCATATTTTAGTTTCATCTTTGGTGTTGCTCCGCTGCCAGTAGTCCTAGACAATACCTTGACGGAGTCACTTCAGGAACACAAGCATTGCTCTGCTGCCAACGAGCATGGACAGTACCCCATCATAGTTACTTCACCTCTCCACGCAGTAAGCCTTTCTCTTATTTCACCATTTATTTATTTATTTTCATTTTTCATTTTTAAAGAACTATGCATAGGTAGTTATTTATTTCATGAGGCAGTAGAGGGATCTTGACTTATTCAGAGTAGAAGAGGTTGTCCCTTTAGAGAAGGATATTTATATATACCTCTAATATAATTGTTTAGTTTTTCCCCATCTCCTTACTCTACTTGACTGAGTTAATAAGGGTTAACCGAAAATAGAAAATTGATTAGAGTAGGCAGTACTAGTTAAGAGTGTAAGCGTTGCAAGTTCACCATGATTCTCTCTAAAAGGAAAATATTTTAAAACAGGGTATCATCAACTAAAATAAATGCAAGACTCACACAAAGAGAGGGAATAGATAGACAACCAAGTGTTGATAGTTGTACAAGTTCCTCTTAAACTTCACCCTGCTTGTCTAAGAATCTAAACATGGTTTCATGCAAAAACTAATCTACGGGTGCAAAAGAAAACAAACAAAGGAAAGGAGCGGGAAAAGGAAAATAAAAATTAAAGTGAATCAAATCAAGAAACAAATAAGAAAAGAAAAAATACTCCTACTCCTAACCTAAGCAGAACATAGGGAAACTCGTGTAAAGTGATACTTCTAATGCAACTATCGGTGCATTGGTTGGACTAGGAAGGTGAGAACATGACTGACAAGAAAGATATACAAGTAAACCAACAGATAAGAAATATAAAACAATTCAAACCAATATGTTCAAAGATTGAATGCATCTGCAACAAAGTAAAAATGAAAATCACATGAGAGGCACTCTGCAGATGTATCACGCTGTCCTAACACATTGTGAGTGAAAGTTAAGCATGTACATGCTTTCAAGCTTGAAAAATAAGCAAACATGAAGAAAGAAGAAAATTTTTGTTTTATAGTAGTGCTTTCTACATACGACTCCAATTGTTGAGAAATAGGATCACATGATTCCGGTGGAGGATGTGAAAATGGTAAGATAGATTGATTTTCAACGTGAACAACAAAGTGATGAGGAGCTTGGAAGGTTTCAATAGATTTTTTATCCAAAGTGGAATTGACCTCAAAGCTACAAGAAAATGACATAAAAATTAGCTCGATCTGAAGTGCCTAGATAGCTTGAGGAGTTTCCAATTCATCATAAGACTGATCATCGAAGACTGGTATCTTAGAAAGGTCAATAGTGGACAAATCCAAATTGTAATTAGATGAATGAATGAAAAGATCACGACAACCATGATCAGAAATTTCAATATGATGGACAGAGGCATCCTCATGATCTGACGAATTGTAAAGAGGAGATGATGGAAAATGAGAAATTTCACCCTCTATGTTTCCGGAAATATAATATGAGAGATTGGGAGGATCAGGGAAAGTAGATTTGTCCTCTCTGCGTTTAAATGAAAACTATCATTCCACTTTTATGTGAATGATCAGAAATGGAAACATTCAAAAATGAATTTTCAAAAGATGGAACAAAACTAGCAGAATGATGGAAGATATCAGGATAAAGTGGATGAGGTGCAGAGACATACTTCTTTGTATGTTCTTGTTCAAATTCCCACACATACTCATAAAAAATGATATTGTAGATTGATTGTTAAAAACCAAATCCATCTAGAACTTGAACCTCGTGAACATCACATGTGAGATCTGAGAGAGATGAACACAACAAACCAATATCAGGAGGATCAAAGGGACCAAAGGTGGAGGATGAGGAAATGAAACTTCATGGAAACCATCAGAGTTACAGTCCAAATTTGCGCATAAATCCTTAGCAGGTGGGGTAGGAGGAGATGGAGATAGATCGACATGTGGATTCTCAACTTCTCCCACCTCGACCTACGGAGCTAGAGCTAATTGATGGGAAGGGGATGAAGTGTCACTCAGGACAGCAACCTTGTCCGTCTCATATTTAGAAGCTCTAACACCGAGGTATGTTGGGAAAGGTTTGAAAGTTTCTAACTCATGTGGATTTTTAGAAACGTGAACAAGATATTGAAATATTTCATCCAATAATTCCCAGTCAACTTCATCTTTAGGAAAATAAAAACAGTAGTGAAGAAAATGATCATGCAAATATTGAAGAGATTAGTTAGGTGATTTTCACAATTTTTAAATTTTTCTATTAAGGACTTTACAGTCATAAAGAATGAAAGCACTACATGATTCTCTAAAAAACTACTCAAAAGAGTTTATAGAGGTTGTGGGAAATATGTGACACCATTTATTTACACACCTTTCGAATGTGAAAGAAAAAACCCCACAAGCGATATCGTTAGATGAGCCATCATGCCTGTCAAAAGAACCAACAAAAGCAACTATGTGCCTAAGCAAGGTTATTCCACCCTCACCATTAAAATTAAATCTAGATAATTCATCTAAGATGCTTGGCGACACTTCAAAATGTGTAGAGTTAGAAAAACATGTTGGGGTTTCGATTTGGAAAGAAGTCTTGAAATATGTGCAAAAATTCAAAACAGACTTCAAGGGCTTAGCTTGTCATCTAGCCCTTCTTCTAGCAACAAAAATGTTAACAATGGTGGACTCACCAGCATTCATGGGATCTCCCCGATATGAAGTCCCAACTAGACCTCACACCGTTTGGAGTAGGAGTCCCAACAATGGGTGGCATTGTAATGCCTTAATCATAATAACATGCCGAGGTAAGTATGATAACTTTGGGTGAGAGCAAGTGTGTGACCTTGCAGAGAGTCAAGTGTGATGCATGAAGGTTTTGACACATGGAGGGGAAAAGGAAGTTCACCCTTTAAAAGTTTGTATTAGTATGCATCTTGAAAGGAACACATTAGAGAAATGACATCACAAGCTAAAATGCAGAATAATCCACATGTTAAAGTGATGAGTGAATCTAAAAACACACATTCAACAAGATTAGTAAAAATTCATACAAAGTAATTCATAAACATATATGTAAGTTAAATATCATACATTGCCAATACAACAAGAATAGTCCTACTATATTAACAACATATGCATGAAAGTGCATTGCATAATCTCAGTGGAAAAGCTAGGAGTCTGTATTTTGGAACGGTGCAGTGCTTAGTTGGAGCCAACCCAAGCTAGGATCTATGCAATTCTAGAAGGCAAACCAGAGGCTTGAGTCTCCAAATTGTGAAGAGCTAGCTGTTCACAGTGAGATCCGGGCAAGGTACCCAGATCTGCATAAGGGGAGTGTGAAAAACAAAAAGATCTAAAAGATGGTTTGATGCTGAGTGTAGATCTAACTAAGGGTTGATGCAGGCATGTGAAGAAAGTGAAACAATTGATTAAATTGAAGGAAAAAAAAGCATCTGAAGAGGTACTGCAACGATGACTGTTGGTGCAAAAACGGGAAAAATCATGTGACACTTGTGAAAGGAAAACTATAACTTGAAACAACACTTCTACAAGCTAAAACAAGTTAAAATTCTAGTAGTCGTGAAAATAAACAATTGAAACAACACTCACAGAAGCCAAACAACAAAAAATGACAGAAAAAGTGGAAAAAGAAGAGAAAATAAAAACTCACTCGGAAAGCGACGACGATCGTACTGATGTCTCCTTGATCTCCTTGGGAAATCTAGATCTCCAAGGTAGAGTGTGCAAGTGAGCTCTAGTAGCATCGATTAAATAGATTTGGACAAGTTAGGTTTATGATGCACATGCTTAAAATCAAGGAAAAAGAGACACTTGGCAGTAGTTTATAAAAATAATGCAATTGCCTCGCGTTACTAAAACTAGATCCCTATCTTTTAGGATTTCTTTTTTCTTTTTTTACTTTTTTGAGAAAATTGCATTGTATTTCCCAAAAATATTGTGCAGTTCTGGGAAGGATTGGGCAACTCTATGGCTCATGCACTATGTAGTCTCTAAGCACAGTGAGGTCTATGCAATTGTTGGGCTCAGTGCAATGGATGCCCCTCCATGTCTGTGCATTTCTAGATCTCAAGGCTCACTGGCAGTCAGGACTACGTAATTCCCAATAATAAGACTAGTTGCCCTCAATAATTGCATATTTTTTTAGGCAAGTCCATAATTGCTAATGGACCAATTTAGGAGATCGTCTTGTGAGTTATAGAATCAACTAAGTGATTAAACCCAAGCTGAAATGAAAATGATAAGTCTCAGTAGAAGCATTAATACTTAGATCAGTGTAAGACGAGTTGTTGTGATTAGAAGGAAGGCTCCAAACTCGAAGTGTAGGGTGGTTGTAGCCACTACAACAGGTCATTACCATGGTATTTTCCCATAATAATTGGGGTGGAAACATTTATTTGATCTCATCAACAAATACTAACAACATTAACAAGGGATTTACCTAAGGTATTGCCTAAGGAAAAAACTATATAAATAGATGGAGATTAAGGTGTTATGTGTTCAAGTTATAAGTTATTCACACGTGATTTTATTTTAAAGAGGTGTGCCCCAAGAAGCAAGGAGATGGCTGAGATCTGAAAGTATAGTGAAAACTAATGAATACACTCGCTTGATCTACTTATGGTTGTGTAGTTAATAATGATAGATATGTGATTATAATGATGGTATGATCTGAATGTGCTTACAGTAATATGTGATCTTGACAGTGAAGGTTGCAGAATGTGAGTTGTGTTTGCAGTGAAGGTATGCTTCAATAATTTAAGATTTGTACGTTGGTTTGCTTCTAGATAGTCGTGTACATACACATATATGTTTATGTTGAGTCACGTACATATTTTGAGATTTGTTTTCCAGTATGTTGAGATATGTATGTGGGTGTTTCACATTATAAGAGCATATATACGTAGGCCTGTTGAATGACAATAGCATATATGTTCTGAGATAGATTTAGTCAGGGTTTGCAATGTTTTTTGATGATGAATGTTGATGTGTTATGTTATATTTGTTGTTGTATGTCAATGATGTCTTGATCTGGATGGTTTATATATGCTATGTTTTGGTTATGCATTGATCTGATCTAGTTGTAGTGGTTGATTCAATATTCAGTGGGATGATGTTATAGTGATTCATCTGGTTCAATGTTTGTATTTCAGATTCAATACTCAGTTTGGTATTGAGCATAATGTTGGGTGTGGGTCTAGTTTGAAAATATGATGAAAGGTGTCGTATAGGTTTGATTTTTTAAGAAAGGTGGATCCAGTTTGAATTATTATGAAACATGGCCCACAAGGTGTTGAGGGTTGCACCCTTCAGTAAGGAGGTAGAAGCTCCCTTCGGGTAGGAGCCAGTAAACTAGAATATGGGGTTGTAGCTCCCTTCAAGTGGGTTCTAGAGAATGAGTGGAGGTTTTAGCCTACTGCAAGTGGGCGTCTGTGTGATGGTAAAAGTATGCACTAGTACAAGATGTAATGAAGTTTTATTTATAATAAAAGAATAATAGAAATACATCAACAGTGGTGATTTTCTCCCACATTGGGTTTCCACCTAAAATCTTGGTGTTTTATGCATGTTGCTTATGTGATTTGACTTATCTCTTATTTACTGCATAATGAATGGTTAAGTTAAATCACTGATAGAAGTTATGATAAATTAAGTAATTTGGATATACGTAGTTTTTTATTTAATAGAGTCATGTACATACATTGGTTTCATGAAGAGCAATAGTGTAAAAAATTCAGAATATGAAATTGAAAGTTAAAGAGAACTAAAAATATTGATTCACCCCCCCCCCCAACATTTTTCCTAACATGTTTAATATATTTTATTTATGTCAAAGGGTTTGAAACCCTATTTTTCTAGTTCCCTCATGAAAACCCTACTTCTTGATTTCTAGGGTTTATGGAGAATCTAGGGCATGATTGATGAGGATGATGATTTGATATATATATATATATATATATATATATATATATATATATATATATATATATATATATATATATATATATATATATAGATATATATATATATAGGGTTTATATTTGGAAACCCTAGGATTCCATCATCCATTGTTGCATAAAAACCCTAGATTGTTATATTGACATCATGCTTTTGTTATTACATATTGTGCTAGGTAGTGCTTGTATGAAGCCTTTGGTATGGTGATTGGTTCATGAAGATGCAACTAATGTAGATTGATAATATGGAAAGTGATGATGTACCTTGTCTTGATGATGATGTTTTGTTTAAAAGGGCTCTAGAAGGTTAAATCTCACACATGTGACAATGATGATAGAGTCTTGAGAGCTACTATAATAGTAGTTGGTGATGGACACCCCTAGCTGATTAAGAGGGACTGGAAAAGATGGTTCTCTACTTCATGTGTCATGCACTAGACCAGGACTAACAATCATAAGTCTTAATGAATTCCATGAGGAGAGAATGGACTCTATAGGATTGGGTAAGCTTCTGAGACCGATACCCATTAAGGATTATAAATCTAAGATAGGTAGTAGTCTCATCACCGACACTTTTTTTTATAGGCCATTTTGTCACATACGATCAATAGGCCTCATAATAGGATCAATAAAAATCCTATTCCCCCTTTTCATCATCTTCCACACAACCCTAATCATGTCTCTTTCATTCCCCATAGTTTCTTCCATGAACTGCATCATTTGAGCTAGTTTTAGGACCAATGCACCCTAACCTCTTGTTGGACAATGTTCACCTATAGGTTTCTCCATTGTGGCCTGCATTGTTCACCTACAGGTTTCTCCATTGTGGCCTGCATTGTTCACCTACAGGTTGCTCCACTTTGCACCTGTGTTGGTTCTAGAAATTCAAGAAAAGAGAGAGAAATTTTGGAAGCCTCCTTTTCCAGAAGCTTATAGAATTTGTTACAACCATTTACATCATATAAAACATTCAAATCCTATCCTATCCTACCTTGGAGTTTCCATCCCTTATCCTTTGATCCAATCCTCCCATCAAAGGTGGATCTAAAACCTTAGATTGGTAATTGGATAAGAACTCCCAACTTACCCCACTCCTCTATATATTTACAACCTACCATAAGCAAGGGGTTGGATTTTGGATAGTGATTCTACTCTTATGCTGCTATGGTGAGAGGTTTCATTTCATGCATTTAGGGTGATTGGAGATTCACATTGTGACAAGGAAAGGACAAGTCATCTTGGAGGAGCTCTCTTACAATATCAACACCTATTTATGGTTTCAAAACTCCTTCCGTTTATATTAATGCAAAGAATTTTCTAATTTCCTATATGTGATGTTTTTATTTCATATATTTCAATACCATGTTGATCTATTGAATATAGTACTTTGATGATATTGCATAGATCTCATAGTTTCTTAGCTCGTGTTATATGACTGTGCGGGTTCTAAATTTTGCAATCAAAGCTGGAATTGGAGCATTCAAGCTAAAGAAGGAGCAAATCTCGTGACATATTCCAAGTAGGTTTCATTCCATCATCTATTTACTTTAAGGAAAGAATTGGGTTCCTTGTCTCTCTGTTGTTCTAGGTTAGACACCAAACCTAGGGGAGATACTTTTCTCCATAATTGTAAATCCCGCATAATAGTATTTAAGAATATGATAGGGTATCCAAGACAAGTATGGTCGAAGAGGACCGATGTTCTTTAAGGATTGGTAGTCCAAGATAAGAATAGTCTTAAAGGGACATACCTGGTGAAAATCTGGGTGGGGTATGTGCCCTAAGAGGTAGTGTAAAAAGAGATTTATTTTGTGTAAAAAGTGTTTTAGAGTCCACCAAATGATCAGGTTATCCAACCCTTCAATTCAGACTTGAAGTGACACGTTCATCCCACAAGAAGACTATAAATATTATGAAATTCAACCTCAATTGGTGATAAATTGAACTACGTATTTTCTGATTTGTTCTAAAGCAAGGAAGGAATGTGAAGAGGCTTAAAAAGAGGTAGGAAGTTTAGCGAAAAAGTAAAAGGATGTCACTCTCATTTGAAGTGTGAATTCTTTGGGGTCTCCACAATTCTAAAGGAGCAAAAGATAACAGTTGAATTTGATGAGGCAAATCCCTTGGTTGGGTGGTTGATCTGATCATGTTGTGTTGGACTTTGGGTTTGTAGTCTTGGAAGTCTCACTTGAAGTTGTTAAGAAGAGAAGTTGGGTCTATGGTCTTGGAATATTTTCAATTTAGAAATAAAAAAATGCTTGAAATTAAATGCAAAATAAAACTAAATCACTCACCCAGTATCCAAGCACTTGGTGGGCTAAAGCTGAGCAATATTTTGATGTTTTTTTTGCATATTATATGACTCCAACCCTAGTTAATATTTCAAATCCAAATATGCAAATGAAAGCACCTGCAAAACAAAGGAAGGAGGATACGTTAGATAAGATAAGTAATTAATAAAATAGAAGAAAAATCATACAAATGCCTTATTCCCAATTAATAGAGTAAGAGTTTCTCCTACCGCCCTACATGGAAAAGGACAATTTGTGGTCTTCCACTCAAATAAAAACACAATGGTCAAAGAAAGACAAATACTACATGAATTTTTCATGGAAAAGTTTCTTATTTCTTATCAAACGTTATGTAATTCCCACTCCACCAATACATACAACAAAAATATCAAACAAAATTTGTTGTCTCACCTAAATCCTTACCATTTTGAACTATTTTCTTCAGATAGTTGTTCCACTTCAACATCCGAATTGATATTATTTGTCCTACACATATTCATGAGACCAATGAGGCAAACTTAGATTAAATTTAACCAAATATTAAATTTAATTTCATGAATAAATAATAATTAAAGTACCTTAGTGCATGAATACCTAAATGAAATCCTCCTGGTTTGAAGAATAAATTGTTGGATTACTTTAATCTTGGAGAAAACCTCCCTCCACTCGACGAAGTAGCAACAAAGTAAACATTGAATTTGTTGTTACTCTATTGGATTGAGGGTGTTTTTCTCCAATATTTTACCCAAATCCTTATTTATTCTCTACTGAGTAGGGCCAACCATGTGAAGGTGGAAGCTCTCATGACCCCTCCCCCTCTCACATCACTCTCAATTCCCCATTACCCAATCTATCTTTTATATAGTAAATAGTTGAAAGAAAGACATTAATATACATAAAAAACAAATATAAAACATTCATTCATTCATACATTCATTTGCAAATCCAAAAAATATTTCATCTCAATAAATTTTATCATAAAAAAATGTTTACATAATTTGAAATAAGGCTATGTACATAAAGAAACATATAAAATTCATTCATTCATTAATTAATCATAGACACAAAATATTTCATCTAAAAGAAATGTATCATCAAAAAATATGTTTTCATAATATGGTCGTGATGTTTCTAACAATATAACTAGTACAATCATTTATTTTTCTTTTTATTTATTTTTCATGACCTGGCCTTTATTTGGCTTAGAACCACCATGAGGTGACTGGACAATGGGCTATAATATGTTTTTTAATTGAATTGAATTGCATTAGTTGTATATTAGGAGGCCTAGTTAGTAATACTAAGCGAGTCAATGGTATATTTCAATGAGAAGCCTACCGTTTGTGGATCATGATCTTTTCAAATGGATAATTGATTTAATTACCACATGAGTTGAAAACATTATGTAATTGAAAGGGGCACATGAAGATGATCAATGTAATCACTAAAAATTAGAGGATTAAACCCTTATCTATTCATTTGGAAGGTTGATTGAGGCATCACAACTAAGGGAGTAGTTCAAAGAGAATATAAGAAGGGTATTATTGAAGGAAAGGAAGGCATCAACTCTTTTATTAACAAGAATGTTAGAAGTATTGTAACACAATATTGTGGATGGAAAATCATAAAGGTAATGTATATTGCACTATAATAATCCATTAGTCTACAAACGTATATTTGAAGTTACTTAAATCCTTCACTAGGGAAATGTTTATATGTCATCCCCAAGACTAAATTGGGTGGTTTATTTGAAAAATGTCGGTATTTTAGAAACAAGTTAAATGCATGGTAGTTCTAATTATAAAGCTTAAATAGAAACTACTGTTATAACCTATGGAAGCTTTCTTGGTTTTCCTAGTAGTCATAAGGGTTGTACATATTTCAAAATGACTTATATACCAAGATGTTTAAAATCCACAAAGTTTATATGAGACAAAATAGTAGAATGTGTCTTCTAGATTTTTCCCCTTATTCAATTTACATGGGTTTTGGTTGAGCCTCTATAAACAATTCCTTGCATTATAATTTAATCATAACCTCAAACCAGAGTTGGATGAAGAAATATCACAAATATATGATGCCTTAAAGGGTGTCATCATTCATTCATTCATTCATACATCCACAAAATATTTTATCTCAATAAATTTTATCACAAAAAATATGTTTACATAATATGAAACAAAATCATTCTAATTTTTTCCAACGGAAAAATCACAACTTTTTATTAAGATAGTCAAAAGTTACATGTGCACATGCCATGAGGCATTCAACCTCTCAGTAAAAAATGTGGTACTCAAAAAATAGGGCTCTAAATAAACAAGTGCAATTATTTTTTATCAGGTTTATTTATCTCTTTAAATATGTAGTTAGCAATGATTTCTTGATATTGACCCCCTTTAGTTGTTGTGGGCTCTAATGTGTGTCTTGTTGCTAGCCTAGTCCTACGACTATGATCCTACAAGTGGGGCTAAGCATCAACTGCAGAAGAAAGAAATGTTAAATTTATATTTATATTTATTATTTTTATAAATGTTTTATTAATAAAAAATGGTATTAGGGTGTTCTTGACTTGCTTCGGTAGTGGAGGGAAGAGGAATAGGTTTGAAAGTGGCCATATGATCCTCCTCTTCTCTGGCCTCGTCTTGTACATGCTATGGTGTAGAAAAAAGAAAGGTTATAATTAATACACCATTTGCATTTAAATATTTTTAATTGTATTCCATACTACAAAATTTTTATAACACATGAAATACCTCTTGTACTGAGTTAAACGTAAATCTCAAGAGGCACTCCACCATCAGTAGGCTCATGTTTTGTATCTACATTACTTTCCTACTTTTTACAATCAAGCACACTACTTTATGGCCAAAAATAATAACCAATAGATCATACAAGTAAGCATTTATAAATTTTATTCATTGCTTTTATTTTCCTGAGTGTTAGGTTGGGTGTTGGAACACTGTGAAGATGACAAGCTTATCCTACATTCAACCATGGCTTGGTAGTTGTGCCTGAAAGCAATATCTATGTATTCCTTTGTGGGAGCCTCTCTGAATTGTGACCTCTGTAATTTTTCATGAGAACATGAATTTTCTTCTTCCATTATATTAAATTAATTTTTTTAAGAATTTATAATTTGGATGCAAATTATTTTTATATACTTACAATTTTTGTGTCCAGTTTTGAGTAACCATCCAAGCCAAGATGATGCTTCCAAAGTTTGGTTATTCCAACCATCACAATTTTGGATGTATCTAGGAGCCTATATTTAAAATATTGAAAAAATTAATTAGATGTTACAATAATGATAAAGCATCATAATTACATTATTAAAAGTGCCTCATACCTTCCTGGTTCGAGTGGTGTCTTTCTTGCTTTTTGAATTGCCTTCTCTTTTTCATCTGCCATGAGCACTTTCCACTCCATCTTTGGAATTGTTGGAGGGTGCTCACGTGACCTTGTCCTTTCCAAATGAGACCTATATTGGTCTTGTAGATATTTTAAATGTAAGCCTGCCTTGGAGGTAACTATAGTTTTGTTGAAGGTAACATCACCGAATAGGTGAACCATCCTGGTCATCAGTTCATCTTTCAAGTTGGAAATTTGGGATTTCTAGTTTGTGCGAATAGTGGTCCCAAACATTTCCAAGTTTAGATCATAAAAACTCCTATAGAATACATTATTTCTTGCAAAAAGATATTATCATTAGTTTAAAATTAGCACAGACTGTATGCTAATTTCAATTAGATTGTACTTAATATTTAAAACACTTCTTAAATACCTGGAAGTTTTTCTATTTTCATGGGTACATTGTCATCGTCTACCAAAAACATAATTGGTAGTGTTTTTGAGCCAATAACATGGGAAGATATAGGAAATATCACTTCAAATTATGTTATGATTATCATGCTCTGCATCCCCAACATCATCAACATATCTTGACGTATGTTGCTTAGGAGGTGTAGATCTTGTTGTGTGTGGTTGAGCGAGTGTTTGGTCTCAATGGCCGATGCATCAATCACAAGTGAAGCTTTGGTGTTGATACCAACATTGACCCCAATAGTTGCAGCATGAGGATCATACTCCACCAAAAACTATTATAAAATAAACAGTTTTTTTATAAAGGATGAGATAATTAAAATCATAAACAAATAAATGGGATAATTAAATGAGCTACTCACCCCACACTAATGAATTTTGCACATAAGGTTTTACCTCTTATCTCTTATGTCTGAGGCTCAATCAGAACTAAAGAACTAAGTTTCTTGTTTGTTTTCCTTCGAAGCTTATTTTGTTGTTTGGATCAGATCGACAGACATAAATATTTATTCTTTAGTAAGATCTTCCTCAGGAGCATTTATGAACTTCTCTAAGGCTAATGCCTTCCCCTTATCACCATGTTTATCAAATAAATGTAATTTGCAATTCATACACAATTAATCATCATTATATTAATAATAAAACCACTACTGACATATGTCTAAATATATAGAGAAACTTCATGTTCTAAAATGGTCTATATAAAAGGTTCTAAATATATAAAAACATCATCATCTTGGAAGGCTCTTCGAAGAGTAATTATGACAGGATCGGTATATATTCCATATTGTATAAAAAAAATTTTGTAAAGGATGAAGGAATGCATTTTCTCAAGTTGGTCATATGCATAGTGAATCTTTACCTTAGTTATATGATGCCCACAAATATGAATTTGACTTACTCTATAATGGATAAAATGCTACTCTGGAATAAATATTGTGGTTATATTATTTTATGTACAACTAAATAAATGTCTACCTATTGTGAGGTTGTGCCCTTTGACCTTGATAAACCTACCACAATATTATAACCATAATGTATTAAAATGTTTCCTCAACTTACAAGATGTATGACAATATATTGTAGTAAATGAAAATCATAAGATATAATAGACATTGCTTACAAGTTGGGTAAAATTGAATACATACCACCCCCATAATAGAATATTTATATCTATTTGATTTGAATTGCAATCAATGAGAAAATATTCCCCTATAGCTATTGAATTAATGGCACATACGAATACACAATTTCCTTCATGCCCCTCAAATATGAAATTGGGTTTCTTATTTGTGGTCATGGGCCATATACTATGTATGAACCCTGCAATATTCCCTGCTACTTTTGGCCTTCCATCAATATACATAGTTGCACCTTTATTTTGATGATTTTATTTTAGTTGTATATAATTGGTGGCCACTACATATCTTTGCATATTTTTGGTATATTTTCCTAGCCATACACAATCATTGTAGTTGTAACAGGGTTCAAAATACTCCATCAATTTAGCTAATCCTTCATAACATACCTTTATGCCATCTATGGAAAATAACCCCTATTGACTTGATGGGCCTTGACCCAGGTTCAAAGTTAGCTATGCCAACCAAAAAAACCCTAAATTGCTGGGCCTTTCGGAAATAACACGCGTAGCACAGGCTATAGTCTCATCCAAAGCAAGTATTGGGGGATGAAAAAACCATGTTTTTGCATCCATAGGTTTGTGTGATGGGTTCCTACGACTTCTAGGGCTTAGCTCTGTCTTTGCGAACCCTAACCCTTCTGAAACAATAAATTATAGTAATTCACCTAAGCAACATCTATATATTCACAAAGGTATTCCATTATTCATAACATCGACAATTATTACTGATCTACACACATAAGATAAGAATTCATTCATTTAATTTGCAATATGGAGAGAAAATATAGAAAACTACAGAAGTAAAAATAGATGCACAATTACTGGATCAAAATTGTCTTTATTAGATGTATTCTTTCAAGTACAAACTATTTTTCCGTACGCACTCAGCTCAGGGGCCCGTGCACTTAACCTTCAGACTTACCATGGTCTCTGCGCACTCAACTGCAGGAGCCTTCCCTTCACCTAAGTATAGGAAAAATACTTTTCATGGCTGAGCTTACTGGCCCAGATAATGATATTCTAGTTATATCTTCTCTCCTAGACTCACTATGACCCTTCTATATATATATATATATATATATATTTCATTTACAATGCCATGGTTCATAGACCATGGGTGGGTTTCAAAACTTCTTATCTCCTAACAACCTAAGGGACTGAATCCCCTTTGAATCTTATTATATTTGCACTTTGCGTCCTCAAATCATGAAGAATTTACATTTGTACAAAACTAAGTACCAAAACTTGACCCTAGGGGACCTTATCCCGATAGGCCCCCAACATAATTTCATGACTTGTCCTCGAGTCACTTGGCTGGTGCTTCTATATTAACTTGGATTTTTTGGAACTCCAACTTCAAAACCTGTAGATTGGTTGTTCCCTGTGTAGCAGCCTACTATACTTACCATATTTTTGTGCATCTTTTCATGTTCTAATACATGATTGGGTATAATTTGCAAGTATATTGTTTATATTTTGCACGAACTTACTTGAATGTTTTGTATAACTAATTATAAAATAAGACATCCAAGTACGCGAAGGTAATTAACTGGTATAAGAAGATAAGTAAGATCTTGGGTAATAGAACAGAGTGTGGCTCTGGCAGCGCAGAAGCTCCAAAATCCCTGGTTAGGGCTAGGCGAAGGATGTGTATCAAGGCATGAGGAATAGGGAAGTGTGTGAAGCGACCTGTGCATAGGGAAAATAGTGAGACTAGTCAAACCTCTCAGACATCTCAAGGGCGCGGAAACCTAGTTCTAGCACCCTCCCATACTACTTCAGGTGAGAACTCAGTTCGTGCTCCGCGAACTATTGCCGAAAGGGCCAGTAGTATAGGGATTTGTTTGGCTAATTAACTCCGAACCTAGGTCAGTCCCTAACAAGCCAACAAATGGTTACGTTGCTGGGACCAGGATCTGTGTAAGAGATGTCAGATGTCATAACACTGGAATCTGACAAAGAAAGGAATTGAAGATTGGTTGGACAGGAAGATTCACGAGTTCGTGGCGCAAGAAAATAGGAATCCGCGACTATCAAAGGAAGAGTGGTTAGACTGCTACTTATATATAAAGATCCACAAAATTTTCTTTGCATCCTTCCCCACTGAGTTGTACGAGTGGATCGTAAAGCTAGCAGATAGCCAAGGAAGGTGTAAACTCAACAAACCTATTGTGTGGATTCCAGAATTGGTGCGCAGACTGGAAGCATCGGAAGATAAGATCGCGCGCACTGTCGATCACTGGCTGGATCGAATCATAGGAGGATTCATTGTTGAATTCGCGGTAGATACTTCAGTCAGTTATAGCAAGGCAAAATGACACTTCCTCAAGGGACCATGAGGTAAGTACGTTAAATATTTGAACACTTGGATTAAAATTCTACTATGCAAAAAATGGGTTATACGAATAAATTGATGTTTGGGGCTACACGAAGTGGGGGAATCTACAGAAACAAAGGTAGTATAGAACTAGAGACTAGCCCCTTGATTTCACCTCCACGAGGGGGCGAGGAAGAGCTTGTGAAGGTCTCGTTAAGAAGTGTGATCAATCTAATATGACAGAGAATTCCACACATACCACCCCCACCCACACCACCACTAGTTTCACCATATTCACCCTCGTCTTCACCCATACAACCTCCGCCACCACTGCAAAGCAGTATGGCAAGTGCGATAAAGCTACCAGTGTTCAAGGGAGTAGGGAATGAACCAGTTTTGGTTCATGATAAAAGTTGTGTGGGAGGCACAGGGAGTCACGAACAACAATATAAAGAAGGCAACATTGGTCAGCGCTCTGCAGGATCACGTGCTGATCTGGTACATTAAACATTCCAATGACAATTTGAATGCGGGGATCGCGGATATCCAATCTGCACTAAACAAAGAATTTAGTAGGCCAAAGTTAGAAGCACAGTCGATCATTGGATTCAAGGAAATCACAATGCTACTAGGCAAAACCTCGTGCGAGTTGGATCAAAGACTGAAGTGCACAATTCGCGAAGCAAACGTGACATTAACAAATGGGCAATACCGCGAATGGTTTTTAGCATCATTAACACCGGATCTATGGAACGCGTTGTCGCAAAATAGGCTAAGCACTCAGGCCGAGGCCTTGGAGGTCACGATGAGATTACACGAGACCTCGATACAAGATCCCAACTTGGGAGTTCAGCAGATTCACACGCAGTTGAAAAACTTGTGCCTTGAGATGCAAAGTTTGAAATAAGAGAGGAAAACTGATTCGGATTTAAATAGGAATGCAATAAAATACAGAGATAACCATATACAAAAGGATGCAGTGGAAATAATGCTTCATTTCATTAATGTAAAATATTGAAATATGCTTACAAACAGAAATGGAAATAAACCAGCTAGGGCGATGGTAGCTTATCTCTGAGAAGAGATGTGGCAGCTACATGCCTCCGAACTATGTTACAATGAGGCTCAAAGGCCTATTTATTGTTGAGAAACAATGGAAAACCCTAAACATCCAAAAACCTAACCCTAGAAGATGAAATGCCAAACGGTGGGCCCCATTTGGGTAAATTGGTACATCAACTTCATGGGGTTGTAACTTTGGCATACAATCTCCGTTTGAGGAGCACAGTATCTTGTTAGAAAGATCTATCTGAGAACTACAACTTTGGGAAGAGAAACATTGGTCCATGGAACCATATTGCTCCCAGGTTTCCCAAAAAACGTCGTTTAGGCCCTCAAAATGGCTCTGGAAGTTTAGGACCCAAAAAAATGCTAAAAATAGTAAACTATGCTACAATTAAGGAAACTGAAAAGCTGAAAGAAACAATGGTGGGGGTCTAAGTGGACTTGGCAGGTGGCCACCCATATCCACCTGGATCAACAACCCACCTAGAGATGTGCGATGAGGTATGGTGCATAAAAGGAAAATGCCAGGGGCATGACAAGGACCACTGCCTAATGTTCGTGAATTACCTTGCGAGAGGAGGGCCAATTCCACTAAGACCAGAGACACAAGCAGGACCAAGCATAGTGCCTGCACTATGGTGCATGATTTGTTAGATAGGAGGAAAGCATGCTATAGATAACTGCCATCTATTACATAAGTATATGTAGATTCACAATAGTTATTCTGTAATTTTTGTAGGTCAATAGGACATGATGAGTGCACCTGTAGAAGTTATGAGCTGATGATGGATTGAACTCATACCTACAATGTTTAGGCCGAAACGCAACCCCTTGATCAAAAATAAGGAATCGCGCACACCAAATTTCAGGGGCTTGGACGAGGATGAGGTGGAGGGGGACCAGGAAGAGGTCGCGGACAGTTGATATGTTACAATTACAGAGGGCCAGGGCATTATGCCCATGATTGTACAAATCCAATGCAACCATCATGCTTGTATTGTACATTATTTGATCATGATATGGAGGACTGTCCCACACTGATAGCGAGGTTGCGTGATAAAGGAGCACTCCAACCTCCCCTGATTCAGAACCTGCAAATGATGAGGTCTGAGCCGTGCAAGGAAGACCCTAACATAAACATCATGCTCCGAAGTGGAATTATGATAGGGGATCACAAAGGAAAGCAACCTGAAGAAAGTACCTGGGTTCATAAGGCTCCAACGAATGAACCAGAATTTGATTTGGAGTGCGCTAAGGAGACCTTCATGGAAGCTAAGTGAATTTCGTTGATGCCTCCACTTCAGGAACTAAAGGCAGACTGGAGCCAGAAATGGACCCATCGATGCTCACTATGTTCTTGGATACATGCATGAAGCTGTTGCGTGACAGCAAGGCTATAAAGGGGTTAGAAGAACTCATAACTAGATGCACTGGGACTGCGCCAGGAGAACCGCATGTAGTCTAGAAGCTCGGGAAGCACACGACACAAACAGGAAGGGAGATGAGATTGACCGGGTAGATTGGGGAATATGAGATAGACCAAGTGATTCTAGATCTAGGATCAGATGCGAACATCCTGCCAAAGTAGACATGGGAGTGCATGGGCAGGCTTGCGTTGCAATGGTCTCCTATCCAACTGCGAATGGTGAACCAAAAAAAGATTCTACCTTTGGGGAGATTGCAGGGAATCACACTAGATATCGAAAGAGCAAGCGTACTAGCAGATTTCGAAGTGATAGAGATTTTTGATGACAACAATCCCCACCCCACTCTATTGGGAATAGATTGGGCCACTAACATGAATGGAGTGATAAATCTAAAGAAGTGCAAGATGATATTTGAGAAAAAGTCATTGCGCGTAGTGGTACCTTTAGACCCTATAGAAGGATCGCGCTACATGGAGTTAGTGTGCGACTACAACAACGACAATGGTCTGGACTGCATCTACAAGATAACCATGTGGGAGCAAGACTGGGTAAATCCAATCGTGGATGGTTGAATCTCATGGGAGCGCGAAAGCTCCTGCACATTAGATTCTGACGAGGAGATAGAACGATGGAAGAACCAGTTACACGAGGTAACCATGCTCAACTGTAACATGATGACGAGGTCACTGCACTGTGTAGCAACATAGGTAAGGGATCTGCCTATGTATGATGGGTTAAGCGAGGTGGATGAATTTCAGAGCAGATTTGAAAGAGAAGTACCAGAACAGCAATGCTTTGATGCTTAACATGCTACGCCTGCGAGGTGGTGGGGTACGCACCAAAGAAGTTTTGAGGATTAGTGCAACTACCGAAGGATGATGTGCATGTGGTTTGGGAAGCCTCAGATGTAGTTAACAGACAAGTATGACGAATGGTATTATCCACATGCACATCTCGCAAAATGGAAAAAGATCTATGGGGAAGAGCCACAACCTAAGTGGGTGGACTTGTTCTGTCATACCCTGGATATTATACCTTGGAATTGGTAAATATAGACATAGATCCACCATGGCACAAGCAAATAGGATATCTTGCGTGAAGGATTCTTGTTAACCTTCACGTTTGAGGATCGTTGGTGGGATACTGTTGATGATATGCTACAAGCAGTAAAAGCAAATATCTTTAAAACACCCCAGGAACCAATGGAAGTACTTCAACTTGAATGGGCGACCCAGCTGAGCTGCGCGCTGGAGTGTTACAACGTAAATATTGAAGAAGACGACAATGATCCATGAAAAGTTAACATTCCAGAAACTGAAGGCTACCGCAAGGTTCAAGGGCCATTGATTAAAGACCCTGACATAGCCGTGTTGGTAAAGACAAAGCAGGTAAACATTGGTACGGAGGCCGAACAAAAGTATGTAACGCTCGGCAACTACTAGGATGACGCGATAGTGGATAAGGTCGCTAAGTTACTCCGCGAGTACCAAGACTTATTCCCAACCAAGATCACGAACTTAAAAGGGATCATTGGCGATTTAGGGACGATGAAGATCACCCTAAAACCTGATGTGAAGCTGGTTAAGTAGAGGCCTTACTGCTTGAATTTGAAGTACAAGGAAAAGGTCCGTGTAGAACTAGACAAAATGCTCATAGCCAGAATCATTGAGCCTGTGGAAGAGTTTGACTAGGTAAGCCCTATCGTAGTGCAGGAGAAGAAGTAGAAGGGTAAGATAAGAATATGTGTAGACCTTAGGAAATTGAATGATTCCTGTGTGGACGACCCATTCCCAACTTCGTTCACAGATGAAGTATTAGAAAATTTTAGCGAGAAAGAAGCATATTCTTTTACTAATGGGTTCTCAAGATACCACCAGATCAAAATCGCGCCAGAAGATAGGAGAAAAACCACCTTCGCGACTGAGTGGGGATGCTTTCAATACACCATTATGCCTTTTGGGTTGAAGAATGTGCTCTCCATCTTTTCGTGCATAGTTGTTGCAGCCTTCGAAGAGTATATCCACAAATTTATGGAGGTCTATCTAGATGATTGGAATATATTTGGATTGGTTAAGCACCATGTTGAGAGCTTACGCTTAATGTTGGATACTTGCCAACGACACCAAATCATGGTAAACCTCAAAAAGTGTATGTTCCTCGTTCCCTTTGGGAACCTATTGGGACATGTGGTTTGCAAACAGGGACTAATGGTAGACCCCGTGAAGATTGCAGTAATTCTGAATTTGGAAGCACTGCGAAGTGTTAAACAATTGCACGCTACCTTGGGACATATGGGGTACTATAGGAAGTTCATCAAAAGCTATGCCTAGATCACCGCACTAATGGAGAAGCTGTTGAAAAAGGATGTCACATTCTGCTGGAATGATGATTACATGAAGAGCCTAGATGTACTAAGAGAGAAATTGGCCTCGGCCCCAGTCCTAGTCTTCCCAAAATGGGATGTGGAGTTTCATTTCCATGTTGATGCGTCATGTATAACGCTGGGAGCAGTGCTAACACAAGGAGGTGGAGAGGGCTTGGATCGTCCTATCGTGTTCGCGAGTCATAGGTTGTCTAGAGAAGAAAAGAACTATTCCACAACCGAATGCAAGGGGTTGGCTATGGTGTACGTGCTCCAAGAATACCGACACTATTTGTTAGGGGGACATTTCAAGATGTATACAGACCATCCCGTGCTAAAATACTTGGTAAACAAGCCTGTGTTGGGGGGCCGCATATGCAGGTGGCTCCTATTGTTCCAAGAATATGAATTTGAGGTCATGGTAAAGCCTGGATGCCTAAACATGGGACCAGATCACTTGTCGTGTATTGAGACGGGAGAGGAACCTACTAGTTTGGAGGAAGGATTACCTAACACATAGCTCTTTGCTGTGTGCGTAGCGGATGGACATTTTGAAGATACAATCCACTTTTTGACAATGGGAATTACGCTAAAGGAATACTTTGTCCAATCGAAGAAGGAATTGGTGGTGCGCATGGCTAATTTTTCTGTCATCATGGGGCACCTATAAAAAATGGGAAATGATGAGATACTGTGAAGGTACATACCTAAATTTGAATGAAGTCAGATCCTTGTGGAAGCACATGGGGGCGCTGCAGGAGGACACTATGCAGGACGAGCGACCGCGCAAAAGATTCTTCGCGCAGGGTTATGGTGGCCAACCCTTCACCAGGATTCAAAAGCACATTGTAAGGCCAATGATTTATGTCAAAGGATAGGTAAACCATCACGGAGGGAAGAGATGCCTTTAAATCCACAAATGACATTGCAACCCTTTGAGAAATGGGAAATCGACTTTGTAAGACCTATCAAAACATAGGGAAAAATGGGCGCGAGATACATTATCACCGTGACAGAGTAATTGACTCATTGGGTAGAAGCACAGACGGTCAAAGACTGCATGGCCGCCATGGTTGTGAAGTTTTTGTTTGAACACGTGTTGACTAAATTTGGATGCCCAAAAATCTTGATGAGCGATCGCGGTTCCCATTTCCTGAACAAAACCATCAGCACGCTAGCAGAAGAGTTTCAGGTGTATCATCAGAAAAGCGCACCATATCACCCACAAGCCAATGGGATAGTAGAAGCATTCAACAAAATACTGGAGACTGCGCTAACCAAAGTCTGCAATGCACAACGGAGCGATTGGGACCTATGCGTATCCACAGTACTATGGGCTTATAGGACAACGTGCAAGAAACTGACAGGACAAACACCTTTCTAGTTGGTTTATGGCGTGGAACTTTTCATGCCAATGGAGTATATTGTACCTAGTCTTCGTATAGCAGTGCTCATAGGTATGACAGACCGTGAAGCCCTGGAATAAATGCTTGCACAGTTGGAAGAACTTGAGGAGGAACGGTTCCTGGTTGGCTTTCATCAGCAGGTGAAAAAGCAGCATGAGAAGGCCTGGCATGATCTCCATATTACATTGCACACCTTCAAGGTAAATGGTTTAGTGCTGTTGTATGATAGTAAGTTTGATAAATTCCCAGGAAAGTTCAGAATGCATTAGCTGGGACCATACGATGTTAAGGAGGTCACAGATAAAGGTGCGGTATAACTAGTCAAACTAAATGGAGACCTTTCCCAGGTAATGTGAATGGAAGCTGACTAAAGCCCTACACGGGTAGCCTGACTATCTGACTAGTCGGCAGAAGCACAGTCTTCGTGCTCCAAGGATCTAGAAGAAGGCACAAGACTGTAAACACATGCAGGGGATACAAGCATAGATGCAGAGAAGCACTTTCGACACCGCGGTCTCAGAACACTGCATGCAGTAGATCAAGCAAGCAGCAACTCAGTGCACTACTGACCTTTCTACAGTTCGAGCAGAGTTGGAAGGACTCCATACAAATATATCCGCACTGGCAAAGTGACTTGAGGGTGAGTCACGATGTTTGTGTTGGGGGCCTATTGGGCATGGACCTTGTTATCTCAAAATCAGGCCCTGGAAGGCTGCAGACCAGGAAGACTTCAAGTAACTATTTCAAACCGACTTTAGGCTGAGGCTTAGCCTCCTCAACCTGAGAGGGCTCTCTCTTGATGGGTTAATGATTTTGATTAAAGATAAGATGGCTAACTCTTATAGAACAACTTTGAAAAATATGAATGGTGGAAACACATTAAACAAAACTATCCATTGGGCTTATGGAGTCAACAACACCTCAATATAACAATGAACTCAACCTTACATGGAATTCAGGGCATTCAGCATTTAAACATTCAGAACATAAACTCATATGGGACCACACAGTTTATAAATGTATACAGGAAGTCAGAGCACATTCAGTGAATTCTGAGTGATTATACATCCATACCACTGTAAGAATTAAGAAAAGGACAACATCACATATTCTGAACATAAAAAATCCTTCATGAATCCAGAGAAGTAAAGTTCAGCATGTATATTACTGAAAATGAGTCTTACATAGGCCAAATACCAGCTTTTTCATAAAATTTCCAACCCTGATTACCTTGTTGTTTCAGCTATATATAGAGCTCTTATTCTAACTGATCAAGATTCCTCCTCCAGCATGAGGGGAATTCGAAAACTACTTCTATTACTGACATCTGTTTAGCTTTCAACTGCCTATACTGCCTATTTAACGTAACAAACTTCCACTAGACCTTTCTAGACATCTAAATCAAGTAGGACTCTAATTCCATAACAGCCTTGGTCTATAATCATCCTCGTTCTTTGACATCTGGTTCCCTTCTAGTTTAGCTGTGATGAGTCTTCAAGGTTCCATGTTTGTCTTCAATGTCACATGTTTTCCAATGCCCTGAAACATAGGAAACTACCCCTGTTTACTGGTCTTTAGTTTTCCTCAAAATATTCGAATCCAAAGAAGCATGTCCTTTATCCTTTAATTACCCAAAATGGAGCAGACTGCCACATCCTTGATGTGCTGTAAGCCTTTCCCATGTACCTGTGTGATGACAAAACCTTTCAAAAAGATTTGCTACTTTGTCAATCATAACTGATCAACTCAATTGTAACATGCAGCTACAGTAGTTTCGTAGCGCGCTACGAAATTGCTGTGTAATTTCAAAAACACAGTCTTCCTTTCATAGCTAAATGATCGTCACTATTCATGGCTTAAGCACCTTACTCCCTTGATCATTTTGACAAGATTTGCTTGCAACTTTTCAAGAAACAGATATTTCTCCTGAGGAAAAGATGCAATGACACCAATAACACCATTCACTGTTCCAAATATAACTGTATGAATCTGGCTAGTACCTCACGTGCAAATTGTATAGGCATCTTCTCTTCAGGTGCAAGGGGATGTGCTAATATAGTTCCCTCTTGATTGCAACCAAAAACAGGGCTGGCAGCTATGAAATGATTCCTGCCAATATTAATTGCCACAGCCGCTAGCAACAAATTGCAAGACTTAGATAACAAACTTTGCAGCCACCTTAACTAGCCATTACTCGTATCAAAAAGAAATTCCAACGGCCATGAGCCTAGTGGATGTATAGCTTCACAACCAGAGATTTGACCCCAATTATCGACCTTTCAAGAGGCAGAACAGCAAATGTCAATGTAGTGATGGTAATTCTTCAATTACATTGAGGTTAATGGAGTTTCTCTTGACAAGAAATACGCCTGGAGAAGCCCTTGAAAATGAGACTGGAACACTGAATAACACAGCAAAAATCCTGATATATGATAAGATATGCAACTGATGGCTCAAATATCAACAAGATTTGTTCAGCAGATGGATATCCCAGTCTTCACATCATCCATAGAGGATAAACCATTGCTCGCTTTCTCATTTTCATTAACATCTTTGGGCAATTTATCTTTTGGTGGAAAGTCGTGTATTGTTCGGAACTCCTCTGTAAGTAACCTTTCCAATTCTTGATGCTTTTTCAATTGCTTGGCATCCTTCTTGTGATAATGATGAAATGCCCAATATTTTTCAAGACCATAGAGATTCCCCTTCTTGTAGAATTCAATGGTTAACTGTTCAAAATCCTCATAGAGAATTTCCTTAAATTTCTTCTCCAATCCATAGCTGTAGAACCTAAAAAGGCACTCCATGCCGTAATTATACTTTGCTGCTGCATCTTCCAGTGCTAATCTTCGGAACTCATTATACATGGAGCGGTTGAAATTATTTCTGAGGAAAAATGACCAAAATCTGTAGAGAGTATTCATTTCCTCACTGCAACCAGTACCAACTCTCTTGCGCTCTGCGAGGCAATGCTTGTAGTATTTCAAATATTTCTGTTGTTTAAAACCATGATCTTCCAAAAGTTCATGACTTGGATGCTGAAAAGGAGGAAAAGACTTTTGCATGAAACCAACTGGCAAACTACTTCCAGCAAAACTGCCACTGCCAAGACATGATCCATGAGGAGAAGATGCAAGCTTTGAGGATGCCATTTTTCCCCTATGGTTGTCTGGTGGTGTTGATCCAAAGAAAAACCCAACAGAATTACTAGGTGGACTTTCTGATATGATGCTTTGTCGGTTGCGAAGTCCTGTGCCTTGATTTCGAGCAATGCTAGGAAATAACCGTTCTTTATGTGAAGGCTGTTTCGTGTCAAGATAACTGTATCCTAAGGCACGCAAGCCTGATGCAGTTATTCCCAGGCGGTCCAATCCAGGTATTGTTAACATTAATAATATTATGGCCTCTGTTGCTGCAGTGTACCCATGATGGTACCCATGATGGCCACATTTAGACTGCAATTCTCTTGAACCATCATCACGGAGCTCCCATTTGTATAACTGAATCTTTTGATTGATGCCAGCAAGCAACTTTCAATTAAATGCATTCAGATAGTAAACAGAACCCTTTGTCTCCTTCTCAGCAACAACTGCAACATGTGCCAGTACCACGACACCTAACGATCTAAAATACAGCGGATTCTGATAAGTATGACAGCTGGGTGAGATTTGCTATGGATCAGCACAAAATCACTTAGACCGTGTTTCGCTACGAAATCACCAGAAACATGTTGCGCTGCGAAAACACCTAAAACTGACTTATGCCCTACGAAATCACCTAAAGAGCTTTGTAGCACATAATAACCTTTGAACAACGTTGACACATGGAAATTGTGTAAATTATGAGACTAGTGGTGAATGAGGATGCATAGTGGACTCCTTAGACTCGGACTCTAAGGCAAACAAAAACTCAAAACTAGACTAGCACTGAATTTTTTACCATCAAACTAATGTGAGCGGTTTTGAAATTAGAATTCTTAAGTGATAACAGTGGCTCCACTTGGGATAGTGTGCTCCTGTAGTACACTAAGAACTCGTATGTCCAGTGCCTTATCCATTTATGACAAACAGAAATTTGCTTGACAAGCATCCCTTTCAAGCTTCTGGGGCCTTCACCTCGGGCTTGAACTTGATAATCACCATAGGAGAGAGAAGTCTATATCTACTAAAAAAAAAATTGCTCAGTCAACCTTGAGCTTATTTTCATTTTCCTACCTACCTACCCTATCAATTCAAACTTCTTTCAGCTCAATCAATGTGAAATTTCCAATGCAGCCAATCATTTGTCTTATCTGATATTTGAGTTTTTTGACTGCATCGGAGTTCAGAGCCACAATGATATTGTGATGACCAGTGCCACTGAAATTGCCTCTGATCTTCATAGAAAAACTGAAACACTGGAAAGTAAAACTCTTCCATATATTTGGCTATAGGATCCCAGAATACATGATCATCTTGATGATTCTTGTAACTTTCTGGTTGTGCAAACTGATCTTCAACAACAGTGTACAGTTCCTCAATCGTGAAAGAGAAAGGAAGCAACACTCTCTCCTTGTGTTCTGCCATAGAAGGCTTCTGAAAATAATGATCATGATTATGAAAACTATATGCCTAAATTTGACCTTGTAAACCTTCAATGTCTTTCTCAATGTCTTTAGCAACTTCATCCAAAAATTTCATCTTATCCTCTACCTTGTAGTCAAATGATTTTAGATAAGAAGACAAGGACAAAGAAAAATTTTCATCTATTTCTTCATTAATATGATCATCATTCCATTGTTTGAAACCTTGAATTGAAGGAGAGTTTGCCACCACATCTGATCTATCTATCCATTCCTCCAAAAACATAAGCCAAAAGTCTTCAAATGACTTAATGGATTTGGTAGGAAAGCTTTCAATCCACTGTTTACATTTCCCTTGAAATGAATCATAGAACAACATAATGCAAACATCCTCATGTTTAACTCTAAGAAGCTTTGTAAAATCACAAAAATCTGATATATGCTTCAAAGTTAAATTCAAATCTTCTCCGTTGAATTTTGGACCATTCCTTAGAAAATATGCATCCTTGGGAAAATGATTTGGGAAACCATGAATTCCCGAAAAATCTATGCATGCATACCTGGAAATAAGAATGGTAGCATCTGGGTCCTTCATAACTCCAGTGGAATCACCATGAATGTACGAATTTTGAATTCTTCAACAATGGAGTCGCCAAGGTAGATTGCAGCCTCGAAAATTCTTTTGAGCTCCTGCTACCTTCATAAGTTCAGT
Source organism: Pinus tabuliformis (assembly GCA_031772625.1). Classification (NCBI taxonomy): domain Eukaryota; kingdom Viridiplantae; phylum Streptophyta; class Pinopsida; order Pinales; family Pinaceae; genus Pinus; species Pinus tabuliformis. Next base: position 316,453,586 of record CM062811.1, read on the forward strand.
CTCTTGATTTCGGGAACGAATAATCTTCAGACTCCCGGCAGACACACCAAAATGTTATCTCAAAATCAGGCCCTGGAAGGCTGTAGACCAGGAAGACTTCAAGTAACTATTTCAAACCGACTTTAGGCTGAGGCTTAGCCTCCTCAACCTGAGAGGGCTCTCTCTTGATGGGTTAATGATTTTGATTAAAGATAAGATGGCTAACTCTTATAGAACAACTGTGAAAAATATGAATGGTGGAAACACATTAAACAAAACTATCCATTGGGCTTATGGAGTCAACAACATGTCAATATAACAATGAACTCAACCTTACATGGAAGTCAGGGCATTCAGCATTTAAACATTCAGAACATAAACTCATATGGGACCACACAGTTTATAAATGTATACAGGAAGTCAGAGCACATTCAGTGAATTCTGAGTGATTATACATCCATACCACTGTAAGAATTAAGAAAAGGACAACATCACATATTCTAAACATAAAAAATCCTTCATGAATCCTGAGAAGTAAAGTTCAGCATGTATATTACTAAAAATGAGTCTTACATAGGCCAAATACCAGCTTTTTCATAAAATTTCCAACCCTGATTACCTTGCTGTTTCAGCTATATATAGAGCTCTTATTCTAACTGATCAAGATTCCTCCTCCAGCATGAAGGGAATTCGAAAACTACTTCTATTACTGACATCTGTTTAGCTTTCAACTGCCTATACTACCTATTTAATGTAACAAACTTCCACTAGACCTTTCTAGACATCTAAATCAAGTAGGACTCTAATTCCATAACAGCCTTGGTCTATAATCATCCTCGTTCTTTGACATCTGGTTCCCTTCTAGTTTAGCTGTGATGAGTCTTCAAGGTTCCATGTTTGTCTTCAATGTCACATGTTTTCCAATGCCCTGAAACATAGGAAACTACCCCTGTTTACTGGTCTTTAGTTTTCCTCAAAATATTCGAATCCAAAGAAGCATGTCCTTTATCCTTTAATTACCCAAAATGGAGCAGACTGCCACGTCCTTGATGTGCTGTAAGCCTTTCCCATGTACCTGTGTGATGACAAAACCTTTCAAAAAGATTTGCTGCTTTGTCAATCATAATTGATCAACTCAATTGTAACATGCAGCTACAGCAGTTTCGTAGCGCGCTACGAAACTGCTGTGTAATTTCAAAAACACAGTCTTCCTTTCATAGCTAAATGATCGTCACTATTCATGGCTTAAGCACCTTACTCCCTTGATCATTTTGACAAGATTTGCTTGCAACTTTTCAAGAAACAGATATTTCTCCCGAGGAAAAGATGCAATGACACCAATAACACCATTCACTATTCCAAATATAACTGTATGAATCTGGCTAGTACCTCACATGCAAATTGTATAGGCATCTTCTCTTCAGGTGCAAGGGGATGTGCTAATATAGTTCCCTCTTGATTGCAACCAAAAACAGGGCTGGCAGCTATGAAATGATTCCTGCCAATATTAATTGCCACAGCCGCTAGCAACAAATTGCAAGACTTAGATAACAAACTTTGCAGCCACCTTAACTAGCCATTACTCGTATCAAAAAGAAATTCCAACGGCCATCAGCCTAGTGGATGTATAGCTTCACAACCAGAGATTTGACCCCAATTATCGACCTTTCAAGAGGCAGAACAACAAATGTCAATGTAGTGATGGTAATTCTTCAATTACATTGAGGTTAATGGAGTTTCTCTTGACAAGAAATACGCCTGGAGAAGCCCTTGAAAATGAGACTGGAACACTGAATAACACAGCAAAAATCCTGATATATGATAAGATATGTAACTGATGGCTCAAATATCAACAAGATTTGTTCAGCAGATGGATATCCCAGTCTTCACATCATCCATAGAGGATAAACCATTGTTCGCTTTCTCATTTGCATTAACATCTTTGGGCAATTTATCTTTTGGTGGAAAGTCGTGTATTGTTCGGAACTCCTCTGTAAGTAACCTTTCCAATTCTTGATGCTTTTTCAAATGCTTGGCATCCTTCTTGCGATAATGATGAAATGCCCAATATTTTTCAAGACCATAGAGATTCCCCTTCTTGTAGAATTCAATGGTTAACTGTTCAAAATCCTCATAGAGACTTTCCTTAAATTTCTTCTCCAATCCATAGCTGTAGAACCTAAAAAGGCACTCCATGCCGTAATTATACTTTGTTACTGCATCTTCCAGTGCTAATCTTCGGAACTCATTATACATGGAGCGGTTGAAATTATTTCTGAGGAAAAATGACCAAAATCTGTAGAGAGTATTCATTTCCTCACTGCAACCAGTACCAACTCTCTTGCGCTCTGCCAGGAAACGCTTGTAGTATTTCAAATATTTCTGTTGTTTAAAACCATGATCTTCTAAAAGTTCATGACTTGGATGCTTAAAAGGAGGAAAAGACTTTGGCATGGAACCAACTGGCGAACTACTTCCAGAAAAACTGCCACTGCCAAGACATGATCCATGAGGAGAAGATGCAAGCTTTGAGGATGCCATTATTCCCCTATGGTTGTCTGGTGGTGTTGATCCAAAGAAAAACCCAACAGAATTACTAGGTGGACTTTCTGATATGATGCTTTGTCGGTTGCGAAGTCCTGTGCCTTGATTTCGAGCAATGCTAGGAAATAACCGTTCTTTATGTGAAGGTTGTTTCGTGTCAAGATAACTGTATCCTGAGGCACGCAAGCCTGATGCAGTTATTCCCAGGCGGTCCAATCCAGGTATTGTTAACATTAATAATATTATGGCCTCTGTTGCTGCAGTGTACCCATGATGGTACCCATGATGGCCACATTTAGACTGCAATTCTCTTGAACCATCATCACGGAGCTCCCATTTGTATAACTGAATCTTTTGATTGATGCCAGCAAGCAACTTTCAATTAAATGCATTCAGATAGTAAACAGAACCCTTTGTCTCCTTCTCAGCAACAACTGCAACATGTTCCAGTACCACGACACCTAACGATCTAAAACACAGCGGATTCTGATAAGTATGACAGCTGGGTGAGATTTGCTATGGATCAGCACAAAATCACTTAGACCGTGTTTCGCTACGAAATCACCAAAAACATGTTGCGCTGCGAAAACACCTAAAACTGACTTATGCGCTACGAAATCACCTAAAGAGCTTTGTAGCACATAATAACCTTTGAACAAAGTTGACACATGGAAATTGTGTAAATTATGAGACTAGTGGTGAATGAGGATGCATAGTGGACTCCTTAGACTCGGACTCTAAGGCAAACAAAAACTCAAAACTAGACTAGCACTGAATTTTTTACCATCAAACTAATGTGAGTGGTTTTGAAATTAGAATTCTTAAGTGATAACAGACCCAAGGTAGGTTTTGGGGCTTAAAGCCCAAGTTTTGACCAAATACTTTTGTAAAAAGCTCTGTGAATTAAGGGCGTGGAGTGCGAAATTAAGATAGAGTCACAGGGTTGTCCGCCCTCATTTTGTAATGTAATGTCAGATTAATAGACCTACACATGGTCCACATACCATGGGATTGTATAAATAGAGTGAGGCTCTAAGTAGAATGAATAGCTAAAATGGAATAGAGGAGAGTAAGAGAAGTCTAAGTGATTACGCTTACGGGTAAGTGTGTCTGTGGGTCGTAGGGTAGGGTAAGGCTCTACAATTGAGTGCGCAGAGGCATAGTAGTCCACAGCTGAGTGCGTAGACCCTTGCAGCTGAGTGCGCAGGGTAGGTCGAGTCTGTAACCATTGAAAGAATCAATAAAGAGAAAGTTTACCATATTTCTATGCATCTTTTCTTGTTCTAGTACATGATCGGGTATAATTTGAAAGTATAATGTTTATATGTTGCGCGAACTTATTTGAATGTTTTTTATAACTAATTATGACATAAGACATCCAAGTATGCGAAGGTAATTAATTGGTATAGGAAGATAAGTAAGATCTCGAGTAATAGCAAAAATCATGGCTCTAGCAGCGCAAAAGCTCCACAATCCCTGGTTAGGGTTGCACGAAGGTTATGTATCAGGGCGTGAGGAACAGGGAAGTGCACAAAGCGACCTGTGCACGGGGAAAAATAGTGAGACTAGTTGAACCTCTCAGACATATCAAGGGTGCGGAAACCTGGTTCTAGCACCCTCCCATACTACTTCAGGTGAGACCTCAGTCAACGCTCTCTGGACTATTGTCGAAAGGGCCAGTAGTATAGGGATTTGTTTGGCTAATTAACTCCGAACCTGGTTCAAGCCCCAACAAGCCAACAAACCATGAGGCCCATGGTCCTTTAAGTCTGCTGCATGCTCTTAAGTTTACTCTGGATTGAGAGAATCAACTGGCTGGCCTCCTATGTCCACAAATTTGTTTGGGAAGCAATAATTTCTTCCTTGAGGTGTAGCTCATCAATCTCATTTTACAGCAACTTTCCTTCTTGTAGCCTCGTGAACTGCTATACAAATGCGAGCGTTCATGTAGTCGATTAGATCTCGTTGAACTGCCTCTGTTTTTCTCTGATATCTATGCCAATATTATGGAGAGTCAAGTCCTCCTGCAATGAAGTAAATAACTCTATGGCCTTCTCGAACAACTCGATGCAACCCTTGAATGAATTTTCTAAATTGGCCATGCCTTCTTTGATAGAAGCTTCGCACTTCTCCTAGACCTTTGGAGGAGTCAAAGGTTGCAGCTTCAATTGTAGCTCTAACATTTGTAACTATAATTCAAACTGAACTCAATCGATTTCTTCCTTCAACTCTTTTATTGTCATGGCAAAATTTTGTATCTTCTCCATGGAATCTACTTCAGCTAAAATGTTGAGCTCTGGCAGCTCATTGCAAACCTATGTAATGGCTGCTTCCAATTGCTAACTGTGCGCAGTGATTTCCTCCTTCTCCTTAAGTGCCTACGCCTTTTTGCAAAGATATGTTGGTTTTTTGTTTTTACTTCACTGATAACCAACAAAACTCACTGCTCCCTAAGTCAACTCATCGAAGACCCTCGGTGAAGCTCATGTAGGGTCTAGATAGGGAGTGTTGTGAGGTTTAGGCCCAGATTCATAAATTGCAGTAGTTGGGCCGTTGCTTCTTCAGTCTCAACACACAGGGCTCCCTCTAGTAGGTGAACTAGACGGAGATCCAAATTCTTGTATGATTCTAGAAACTGACGTGCTCGCTTGATGCAAGCTCGCTTGCACCCCACTCGCTTGTTCCACACTCGCCTATACTCGACCTGTTTAGACCTGCAGCTCGTGAAGATCTTGCTAAACCTCTCCTAGTGCATGCTGGTACTATTCTTTGAAGTGACCCAAACATTTTGATGTTTTATCATGAACCAGTGAGGACTAATAGGGTCACCCTAGCTAAGCGGTCAAACTTCTACTTCTTTCGTGGCCTGATGGATGTCTGCTTCTGTCACTTTTTACCATGAAGGGTTCCCTACTCCACACCCCCTCCTTCTTCCTCTTCTACTTCTTCTCGGTCTAACATTTGTTGTGTATTGGACTCTTCAACGTTGATGGTGGTCTATGACATTGTCATTGTGTGGGCTTCTTTTTCCTTGTCTTTCGCTTCCTTTCTCTAGTAGCAACCTCTTTCCGCTACGCAGCTTTCTCCTAGGCAACAATCTTTTGGGTGTCCTTCTGTTTCTCTGTTGTTGTTGTTTGTGTGGTGGTATCCTCTGCAACCTTGATTGTACCTATGCCAGCAATGGATGGGGTTATCCATTCAAGTGGTAATTTGGCCACAATCTCTACTACATCTTCCTCAGCCACCAATTAAGGTAGATTTAAGGTAGCTTGTACCATGTGTTTTTGGGATCTCTCCTTGCGCGAACATGCAAGTTGTGGAATTTCACTTTGAAATCAAAGAGGGGCTTGTACTAGGTGTATAATGTGGCTGACCGCCATGGCCTCTGGCTAATCACCATTTGCAGATCAATATCAAACAAGACCAAAAATATTTTTTCCTCTATGATTCATGTAGGGTCCTTCATAGGCCAAAGTGAAGTGAACTTTGCTGCCTCCAGTAGGTGAATCTATTGCTAAGGAAATTTACTATCCTTGGGAATCAGCCATGCCACTAATGAAATCAACTGTAACCAGGTGTAATGAAATGCCCTGCCCTCCTCCTGGGCCTCTCAATAGTTCTCCAAAAATTCGTTGCAAATTTTATGAGTCCAATTAAACTAGACTCCCTTGGCGCACAATGCAGCCAAAGAGATGACTAGCGCTAGAACTTCGTCTGCGCGACACTTACATATGATTTTGCATGCCAATATATGTGTGGAAAACTACACCGCAGGATCTGTGATAGAGCAGATAGAATATCCACACAACTTCTTGATCAACCCAAACTCGCTCTTCATCTGGTTGGCAAGTTTCTTCTCCTGTGTCTTCCCAACAAATATTTCTACCAGATCCACGCCTTGATATGGCAGCAAGGTGATCCTATGGATCAACATGTCGGTAATTGGGATGGGTTCTCCAAGACAAAGACACCCATCATGAACTGATGTGAGTAATTGTCATATACAAATGGTATCTATATTAGTGCGACTGAAATGTGGCACCCATAGAATATTCAAGAGCCTCGTAACCCCAACACTAGCGACCCACTTCATTAGTTCCAACCACATAACGTCTGATGCTTCATAATATACCTTAGATAGGTATTCTTTTGGCACCAACTAAGGGAACTTATCATTATCCCCTAAGTCACATTCTTCCATTTTTAGGTTCAGTATGCAGGCCAACAAATCGCCCTCAAACACCACCTTCTCTAACAAGACTAGCATAGTCACTATGAATTTTGCATTGTCAGGGTCTTTAGGCACCCTAGCTATGGCCTTGCACAGTGGGATATACTTTCATAGCTAAGTCATCATCTCACCCTCCACAAAATCAATCTCCTTGATGCCTTCACATAGTTCTTCTTCACTCAAATATCTCGGCTCGGTCGGTTATTCTGACCAAACCATCTTCCCTTTCTAGCAGATCTTCGTGGGTTTTTTCTATGGTGACTACCTCACTAGGCCCTGCTGAGGTTTCTTCTACTTCTTATCTATCACCGTTGAAATAGAAGACTAAGGAATAGAAGGCTTAGGTATGGGAGACCTGGGCACCATAGTCAAAAATCCCACAGGGACAAATGGCACTGCCTCCATTTCAGGGGGAGTTGCAACCATCCTATCAAAGATGATCTTACGGTGCCACTCATGTAGTTTAGCGAACTCTGGTTGTGAAATAATTTCCTCCCAAACTTTCTTAGACATACAACACTTCTCTTGACACAAAATCTTAAGGTAGACTCTTTGAAAGCAAAGTGTTCAAATGCAGGGTGGCATTCCGTATTTATAGTGACATTTGAATTTAAATCCAACTGTTCCCTCCAATTATTTGTCATTAATACAAATTTGGCGGTAGATTTCCTAAGATCTGCATCTTAAATGCTCCCCCCCCAACTCCTTTCAACGAAAAATTCTCCATCCAATCAACTACAGTGCTACCGATGGTCACTTTTTGGCTAGGCTAGGCCCATCCTCACAACAAAACTTCTTCGATGTAGCTCCCTTTTGCGCCTTACTTCCATCCATCACACAACTCTCGTGCTTCGAATTTCCCTCTATTGGGAAGTTTAGTTTAGAGTCTCGTACTTCCTTTCGGCTACCTAGAGTACTAAAACCATCCCGCAATCATATAGTTATTGCGCAGGGGTGGGATCACCTCTGTACAACTTCAATTGACTTCCATTGACTTTTCCTCGAAATAATTCCCCATCCAGCTTCGCGAGATGAACTGCACCACCCTCTATAATGTCTTTGACAACATAAGGTCCTAGCTAATGCATTTGAAACTTCACGGGGAATTTTGTAAATTTGTTGTCATATAGAAACACCAGATCCTTAACTTGGAAGGTGCACAAATTTATATGCTGATCGTGCCATGCCTTTTCGTGATATTTTTTCACATGTTGATGAAATCTTGTGAGAAAACAATCTTCTTCCAATTTTACCACCTACGCGAGATCCTCCTCCATAGTATCACGCTCAGCCATATCTATCAATTCTACAATGCACAGACTCGACATAATGTATTCCATGGGCACTATAGCCTCCAGCCCATATACCAGTCGGAAAGGGGTTTATCCTATGAACTTTTTACAAGTGGTCCTATACGCCCAAAGGACTACTGGTATGTGCACATCCTAGTCATTCTGCTTCATGTTGAAAATCTTGTTCAAGCTGCTCTCCAAGATTTTGGTGAAGGCTTATACCGTACCATTAGCTTGAGGGTGATATGGCGTACTCTTCTGATGATATATTTGGAATTCCTCGAGCATCACAATGATTGTTTCATTGAGGAAGTGCATGCCCCTATCGCTCATTAAGATATTAGGGCAGTCAAACCTGGACAAAATAAATTCAAAGATGAAATTCACAGCAGTATTTGCGCTACAATATTTTATCGGTTATGCCTCCACCCATCATCTCAAGTATTTAGTTGTTGTAATAATGTATCACACCCCGGTCATTTTCCCTAGTGGTTGAATGGGACCCACAAAGTCGATCGCCCATTTATTGAACTCCTGCAAGGTTATTTGCAGATTTAATGGCACAATGTTTTCCAAGTTTCCCTGTCTGTCTTGCATGCAAAAAATACATAGACGAGCCTCCCAGGGCCTCATCTCGACAACAGTCAATGTCCACTGAAATTTGGCAGATCTACCTCTCAGTGACTACAGGAAAAGGTGACATGCTGAAATTGCTTCCAAGGAGTTGAAGAGAAGGACCAAGGAACCAAGTAATGGAAAAGATCAAGACTGCATGCAAACTCCATCAGATGCATGATCATCTTGAGGGTAAGTATGGTAAGTAAAGAACAAATTTATAAGTACACCTCTTAGTTGAGTTTGCAGGATTGCTTGTCATTCTCATATCATCTAGTCCTTAGTAACATTGAAGTGTGCAAACATGAAAAGTATTTTACGTGTTTCTTCTGCATGTCTTGCTTCCTTTTCACTTGTTCAACCAATTGTCATTTTTGGCATGTTGATTTCTATGTCATGCTTGCGACCTCATTTTAGTGATGTTGAAGGTTGTTTTTGAGTTGTGTTTTCTATGTAAAAATCCATCACACTCACACACGATGTTGTAAGTATTGTCTCGCAAGCACTGTCACAGTCGTCCAAATGTCTATCACAAGTTTTGCAAATGTCGCTCGCACCCGTCGGTAAGTCACACTAAGTGCATGTTTTCTTGATGGTTCGAAGTGTCTGGTCATCAAGTCATGTTGCGTGTGTGATCGCAATGCCATACATGTATGAAGTCACTCATTCATACACTTAGTCATTTTTTCAAAACCCTATCAACTGAACCACCCTCCAACAGTCCAACATCCGTTGAGCTGCATTGCGCAGTTTCAACTCTCAGTGATATTGTACTACTGCCCAAAATTGCACAGAGCTTGAGACTGCCTCCCAAGCAATCTATATTATGCAATCTTGGAATCGACCTAACTGGTTGTTACCCAGGACAACACAAAATTTTCTCAACAAGTCATCCCAAATTGTGTTTCCTGCAAGCACATCAACCAAGCCTTGAGCTGGTCAACTAGAGAGTTTGATTGGGCAGTGACCCCAAGCCTCACTCCTCCAAAAAATTGTGTAGAAGCTACCAATCATGCCTTCTTCCACTGACTGAAGGAACTACAAAGACATGCCGAACAGAAACCCTGTGTCTATCATTGAATTGCCTTAAAAAATTGTGCAGTGTTTCCAACCAGTCACCGAGTCAGTCGGCCTGCTACTCACCTAGAAAGCTATGCAGTTTTCATGAGCAGTATCCTAGCTTCCTACCATCCCACTCAGCTTAGAAATGATTCAAAGATGTCCAATAGGCTAGCCTCATAGATCTATCCAGTTTTTTCCAGCAGCCTCTTGCAACCCACATCCATCTCCCCAGAAAACTTACACAATTTTTTCGAGTAGCCTGTCGTAGCCTGCTGTCAGCTCCATGGAGAAATTGTGTAGCTTTCGCTGCCAGTATCCCCCTTTTGTTTTCACTATCACCCTAAAAAATTTGTGTAGATCTACCCTCCAACCAAGCCAGATCCCATGGATAGTCACTGCTGTTCCAGCTTGCCCATATCAGCCTCCCAGTGACCTTTGCGCAATTTTCATGAACAGTTCCCAGAGCCCGCATCCCGACTTGAAATCTGCCTTGGATAGTTTCAGAGCCTTTTCCTCTCTCCCGATCACTTTCATCTGAACAACAATGAATCATGGCATACTAGGAGATTTTTGGATTTGATGTCATCTCATCATGAGTGATTGTAGATACAGGTACATGGGTGAGACATGACGCAATGATGAATGGGTTAAACAAGGAGTGCATGTGAGGAGATTAGTTCATGAATGGATGAATAAGGATTGCATGTGAGGAGATTGGTTTGCGAAAGGGAAAACAAGGAACACTTGCAAGGAGACTTGTTTGCGAAGGAGCGGCATGCACATGCAACATCAAGCAAACACCAAGACCATCGAAGACTCCACACACCTTGCCATGTGGAGGTGAAGCTATGATACACCAAGAGCACATCCATCACTCAGAAACACTACAGCTCGACATGCACACCACCAACAACATGAACGCACTAGGTCTATTGTGTCGATTCATGTCATGAGTCATCTCGGCCACATCACTACTATGGGCCACACTGTTGTAATCAATGTAATGTAATGTGGGAGTCCAAGAGACCCACATATAAATCTGAAGAGTCATGTAAGTCAAACAATCATGAGGGAATTTGAATAGTCACAAGGGCCAATTTTACCCTTGGCTATAAATACCCCTCATTTGTACATGAAAAAGACTTTTCACCTTAGCTCCTTCCATATAGCCTTGAGAGTCTGTAATATTTTCTTTAAGGAGTGAGTAGTGGCTCTAATGCCCTGCTATTGGGGTTAGTGATGTAATGGTGTATGGATGTGTCTTGGAAATTTCTCTTAATTCATAAGCCTATTAATAGGGAACACGTTTTCATACATGTATTGTATTTGTTTGTAAGGCTACTCTTTGGATGCTTGTAGTGCATGTTGCTTTAACCTGCATTAAGACAGTTGAACTATTTCGGTTGTTTTAGTACATATGTTATTAGAAATGTGTTGTATTAGTTTTTAACGCTATCTCACATGTGTGGGATATCCCACCAGACACTTGACAGATTCATTCTTGTAAACTTGTTATAACGGTCATCGCACTTGTGTGGACTATTCTGCTGGGTGTTGTATGTGCTATCTATTCACCTTGTGTTTGTGACTGACACATCTATGTGGACTACTTCATCGAAAGCTATGCATGTCCTATTGTGTTGTGTGTCTCTAGCAGAGTTGGGACTATTCCCTTTCAACCTAAGACTCACTTCCATCCTCTCCCCCCGCAGTGAAAGCACTTTGACACAAGCGACACTAAGCACTCACTAGGCACGTAAACCTTGTTGTTCGCAAACAAAGCAGACCACTCTCATGTGTTGACAAGCCAGAGCTAAGTAAAACCTATAAGACAATGGTAACCAGGCCATCATACCATATGGGACTCCTACACCAAATGGTCTGAGGTCTAGTAGGGACTTCATACCGGGGAGATCCCTTGAATGTTGGCGGGTCCAACACTGTCAACATTTTTGGTGCTAGAAGGAGGGCCAGATGACAAGCTGAGTTCTTACAATCTGTTTTGAATCTCTGCATACTTATCATGAATAAACACATAATTTCTCTTTCGAAGTGTATGTCTTATAGAAACGACTTTGAAATCTCTAAAGAGCTCTGGAATAACTTATCATGTAAAACATATGATGGTGGAGGCCAATTAGCCTTGGTTAGACACACAATTGGCATTGTAGGGTCCTGTGAAAGGCATGAAATCTTTGAAGATTACATGACCTGCACACTATTCACATACATGCTTTGAGGGCACCCACTACATTGGTATGCCACGCTGCTCGAAAATTCCATTCACTCTTTTCATCATCTGATTGCATAGATAGACTGTGCTTTCAATCATTTTGACCATAAAGCACTCAATAAATAAATTATGAAATTACATAAAGCACCTGATGAATCCATTGAACAATTTTTCATGCGATTTCGTAATATTGCATATCGATTTCCTGAAGATGAAATTGATTCGGAATTCCTCAATGGAATATTTAACCATCTTCTTTACATATCTAAAAATCCACAATTCTTAGAATAATTCAAACCCCTCCCAGCATACCTCGGTGTTAGAGCTACTAAATCTAATATGGACAAGGTCGCTGTCACAGGTGACTGTCCATCCTCTTCTCATCAAATAGTTCTATCTCCATAGTTCGAGGTGGGAGAAGGTGCGCACACATTTGTTGAACTATCACATACTCCTTAACCCCACCTTCTCTTGATATATATGCAAATTTGGCTTGCAAGCCTGCTAGTTGTCATATGTAATTGTTACCCCAACCTCTATCCCCACGTTCTGTTGATCCTCTTAATTGTACCATATTGTGTTCTTCCGTTCTGGACTCCACACTTGTTGTGAACAAGGATAAAGTTGTTGATGGAGTTGGTGTTGTGTGGCCAACCTGTGCTATCATGCATGATGAGTGTGTGCGAGAATCTAAAGAAGAACCCATGGTGAAGGATGACTCCCTTCCATCCGCTCTATCTTGACATCCCTTGTGATTCTGCCACTTTTGATTCTTCCTGTGAAAATTCATTTCCGGATGTTTCTAATTTTGATCATTCACAAGACACACCGGATGTCAGCCTATCATTACATTGCAGAGAGGACACATCTTCCTCTGAAAATTCGTCTCATCTATCATCTGTCATTTATGAAAACACATAGGGTGAATATCTTCATTTCTCATCTACCCCTTTGCACAATTCATTAAATCATGAAGATGCCGATGAACAACCTAAATTTTCTGATCATGGTTGTCATGATCTCTGTAGAAAATATGTGATAGGTTAACCCGATAATGCAATATAAATCAAAGTAGAATACTATAACCTACTTCTACTATCAATTTTTGGAAGCTTAAAGATCGAGCTGAACAATATAACTAGTTTAAGAAGAATCAATGGCACAATACACATGAAAATACTTTGGGGAAAGCCTCAGCTAAAAACCCCACACTATTGTATTATCATATATGGTGGAAATACATAGGAATTATACAAATCCTTAACTCTCGCAGCTAGCCAGTTCTCAGTACAATCCTCACATATGCTCAAAGGCAATCTTGGCTTCCCTCCATCCTTCCTCTCTTCCCTCCAAGCTCTTATTTCCTTGCGTTGTTCCTTATGGATGATTCACCTATTACCAAGTGGAAAACCCATCCTTTAAAACTGTGCAATCCTCAAGGATGAATCCTTGACTACATGCATGAGTTTTTCTCCATGAGAAAACACATGCAACTGATTGTACACTGCCATTGAACATTTATCTCAACTGGGTCTTTCTCAGAATAGACATGCATGAGTTTTTGATGAGGGAATCTTCAGTTAACTAGAGTAGCACTAGTTGATTGCATTAGTGCATCAATTGACAGCTAACTCACTATTAGTTCCTCAAATAGTTTGGAACTAATTTAACTGGACTTAACTCAGTAAACTGGGTTAACTAATTAAAACTCAAATATAACACAATCTTATCTCCTTAATTTAAGGGATAACTCTTGCATGACTTCAGAAAGACTTCTAACTTGAATTTCTCCAACTAATTAATTTAAAATTAATTAATTAATTATTTTTAAGTAGCTGTTAAGACTAAATTTGATTTTAATTCACAATTTAATTCAAGGAAAAATTAAATTAGAATATTCTTGATGCCATATTTCAACACTCCCTCTCAACAAGCAAGGGATTATCTGCCACCCCGATCCTATCTCTATGGAACTCAAATTTACACTTTGACAATTCCTTTGTCAAAATGTCAGCATCTTTCTCCTCTGTCGAAATATATTGCAGCAACATGATCCTCCTCGCTACACAGTCTCTGAGATGATGATACCGAATGTCAATGTGCTTGGACCTATCATGAAATACTGGATTCTCAGAGAGTTTGATACAACTCTAATTATCATAATATATCATAGCTGGATCCATCCTCTGATCAAACAAACCAACTAGGATTTTCTCCATCCAAATGGCCTCACATGATGCCTGAATTGAAGCCATGTATTTTGCCTCTACCGAGTTGAGTGCAACTGACCTCTATTTCCTGTTGTACCAAGAAACTACCGGTGAACCAAGGTTTAAAATCCCTCCTAATGTGATCTTCCAATATGATGGATTCCCTGCCCAATCTGCATCAGTGAAGCCCCATAACTTCACTCCCTCCATCTGTCTGTACCATAATCCATACTGAGATGTGCCTTTGAGGTATCTCAATACATGCTTTGTTGCCTTCCAAAACATTTTGGTAGGCTGAACCATCGCTTGACTCAGTTGCTTCACCGCATAGCACAAATCTGGTCATGTGTTCACTAAGTACATCAGTGAACCCACAAGCTACCTGTACACAGTAGCCGCTACCACTTCTCTTGAAGTAGCAAAATCCTTCATCCAGTTACCTACTAGAGGAGTCTACATGGGCTTTCACTTCTCCATGTGGAATCTCTTGAGTATCTCATTGGCATACTTACCCTGAGACACAAACAACTCCCCATCCTTCTACCACACTTCCATGCCAAGGAAGTAATGCATGAGACCCATGTCTTTCATCTCGAATTCTCTTGCAAGGTCCTCCTTGTAAGACATGATCAACTGATCATCATCAGCCAATATGAGATCATCAACATAAAGTACAATGATCAACAACTTACCTTTCACCACAATGTGGTACAGGTTGGCATTCGCTTCACTCTTTGTGAAGCCCAACTCAATGAAGTAGTTGTCTATCCCAGTGTACCAATCATGAGGTGCTTGCTTCAGCTTGTACAATGCTCTCTTGAGTTGACACACATGCGACTCACGATTGAAGGTCTCAAAACCATCTATATTCTCTATCTACACCTCTTCCTCAATCTCGCCATTAAGGAATGCAGTCTTCACATCCATCTGATGGATCTTCCAACCCATCTGTGTTGATAGTGCCAACATAGATCTTGTTAGAGTCGGTCTGGTCATCCCTCCATTAGAGACCAAAACTCTTTTTGCATTTCATTTTTAGGTGTCTCGCTCATTTAGATCAGTTGCATTCCCTTAGGAGCATGCCATAAATCTATCGGAAGGGCTTTTGTCATTCATCCCCCTCATGCTTTACACTGCTGGCTCAGGTCCGTTAACCAAGTTTTCATGTCTTTTAATTAGCAAGAGTTATTTTCAGTCACTAGGTCTAGGGTTTCACAATGTCCAATAAAGCCAGCAGGCCAGAGGGAGGTTCTTAATAAGTTTTCATGTCAAATATTTTCATCGTCATATGGTTGGATTATGACTTTTCTTCAAAACCATGTTTTGAAGACAAGTCAACATTTCATTTTTTGTAATAATTTTCCAAAATTTTTAGTTATTGAATTCTTCAGGCGCAACCCTGATCTCCTTTGCCAAATTCCATGTCAGCTATTCCTGCAAAAAATTGCCAAAAATTTCATTATTTCAACCAAAAAATCAAGGAGGAAACAAAAAAACAGAGTTGTATTAATTGTGAAAAAGTGCCAATTTCAAAACATTACAAAAATGGGTTTTCAAGAACCAAAAATCAAATCAATGTCTTTATAAGGTTTTGCCATGAAGATCAATGTCATTCTGCATGACAAGGTCAATGAGAAGCATTTCAAAGTGAATTGGGTGAGCAAGTGCGTGTTTTGGGGTGAGATTACTTGCAACTAGTCGGCGCGGCGCACAGAACAGGTGGCGCGGTGCACTCGAAGCATGCAGCGCACTGGGAGAAATTGCCCAGTGTTATTCTGAATGGGCACGACGCACTGGGAGCACGCGGTGCACTGGGTTCTTGGTGCGGCGCATATAGTCCACAGCCCGAATTTGCTTGGAATTTCTTCAAGTTGCTCATTCCTTGCGTGGATTTGCCAGGTAGAAGCCTTCTTCTTGATGTTGCATCAAATTTTGTGATTAGTGATGGTGGTTTATGGATGACAATGGGTGAACACATATATCAAACCCTCCTTCTATAAACATAAGCAAACTTGCTGCCAGGGTTTTAGAACTCACTGTTTTGCCACCAAAATCATTTCTCCTTCCCATTGTTCCCTTGTCTTCACCAATTCCTAATTCTCTATCACCTAAGTTTATTATTCCCTTCTCCTACATGCTCTGTCCCAAATCCTCCAACCTCACACCTCAACCCTATACAACAATCCCAAACCCTAGCCCTTATAAAATCTCCTAACCCTATACATAAAACCCCCCTCCTTTCCCTAATAAAATTTATTCTAATATTCCCTAATCCCTTACTGTTTTCCCCTTCCTAACATTCCCTTGTCGCATTTTTTTCCCCTTGGTGGTAGAATCCAACTATATTGCATTACAACATAGCAGTTTCATACATAATTAAAGCGCAGTCCAAGCTCAGTTCATATACAGCAACATCTTTTCTTCAAGGTATTTTGTACATCAGTCATGGCATCTGAGCATTCATTGGACTATGAAGTGGAAACCCAAAGTCACTCACCCTTGGAAGAACAGGCACCCCGGAGGCCTCATAAAGGTGGCAGACATGTTAGGGAAGAATTGACCACCCTTACAGAATTGCAAGCTTGCCCTCTTGCCATGTTTTGTTTCCAGCATCAGTCATGCTATGAGTTTTGTCAAAAGGTGGCTAGTGTCCAATTTCACCATGAGTTGGCTCGTCTTTTTGTGTTGCACTTACATGGATGTCAAGCTACCTTAGCTGGTGTCACCTTCACACTTACACTAGAGTCTGTCTCATTAGCAACCGGTATACCGAACATTGGTGAACCATGGCACAAGAAATAGAAGATTGATCGGCAGCATTATGAGCCATACATTAAAACCAGTTTCTTGAGGCAGCTCAAGAGAGTGTTCCCATTCCGATATCTGAAAGATGAATATGCTCCACTAATGAAGTTGATCATGAAATATTTCAGCTGTGAGGGATGGTTCTCTCGTCTCTATGCTTATCACATCAGGTTGCTCATGCATTTCACCAGGGTACAGATGATGAACATTCCGTATTTCATTTGCCGGAACATAGAGAGGATGACCACCTTTATGCAGCACAAAACCCCTCAATAGCAACTTAACAGTGTCTATCATTTTTCTCTTATTAATATTTTGGTGGTTCATCAGCTTGGAGTACAGGGCATCACTTGGGATGATTTCATCTCTTGTGACTTCTTCAGAGCTTCACGGGGATTAATGGAGGTGAAGCATGAAGGTGGACCTTCTCATCAGTATGAGCACCATGAGACCGCTAGAGAGGCACCAGACATTTGTTTGCAGCAGCAAAGCGAGTGTTATCTCCACCCAGGGTGGAAGGGGCCTCACTTTCTCCATCAGCATCACAGGTACAAGACAAAGGCAAGAGGCCAATGCAGGATGAGGGGCCTTCAGGTGAAAGAGAGACTGACTTCATTCTCATTCATGATGATGATACAGATACGGGCCCACAAAGTGCCAAGCTTAAGGAAATCATCCAGGAGCAGCAAACTGAGATCCAAGCCTTATCCCTTGACTTGGAGAGAGCTAAGTGGACCATGAAGTACTTGGAGCAGAGGAAAAAATAGCTTGAGGATCATCAAGAAATCATGGAACTACAAAGCATTCGTGAGCATCGCCAAGATGCACAAAACAGAAGAATTGTGTTCACGTCATTGGAGCAAGAGATTAATGAGGATCAGGAGGCTAATCTCAAGAGAGTTAACATGCACTTAGAGAGGCTTTTCGACAAGGCCAACAAAGATGATGCATTGCTGAAACACATGGCTTTCCACTACATGGCACGAAACAAGGTCTGCAAGGCCCGAATCAGGAATTTAAAAGCAAAATTGAGAAAGGCAATAAAGAAGAAAAAGAAGCAAAGGGAGCTCAATCGTCTTCAGATATTGGCAAAAGCCTCTTTATACCAGCATAACACTTAATGAAGAATCTCCAGCCCAAATTTCAAGAAATTTGGGGCATTTTTGGTATTTTTGCAAATTTTTGTACAAAAAACAGGGTTTTTCTCCGTGTGCACCGCGCCACGTGGTGCGCGCTTATGATAGGAGTCTCCAAATGCAAAAAAAATTATATTTTTTGATTTTTCATGCAAAATCATGACTGTTGGTGCATGTCCAAGAATTTTGGGCAAGTTTTGAGTCCTCAGGAGATCAAAAACACCCTAAAAATGACCTCTCTGCCCCTAATTTCACACACACGAAGTAGTCTTGGGAGATTGAAGTTTTGGAGGGGTAAATGGGCACCAAATGTAGAAATTCCACTTGGTTTGGAAAGTAGACAGGTAGGGGTTTCCAAAAAGCACACTTGGGCTCAATTTGGACTTCAGGAAGTGCCTCAAAATCAGCTCCAAAGTGGCACGACGGAT
Source organism: Pinus tabuliformis (assembly GCA_031772625.1). Classification (NCBI taxonomy): domain Eukaryota; kingdom Viridiplantae; phylum Streptophyta; class Pinopsida; order Pinales; family Pinaceae; genus Pinus; species Pinus tabuliformis. The sequence continues at coordinate 316,472,121 of CM062811.1, forward strand.
ACAGATTTTGGCACGGCGCACAAAGGTTTTTTTGCCCAATTTTTCACCTTCCAACGCAGAAATTCAGCCAGTTTGACTAGTTTTGCTTTTTGATGTAATTTTCTATCTATCTTGGTGTAATTGGATAAAAATGATGTAAATTTGACACTTATTTACTTGTTCTAAAGGATTCATTCACTAAAAAGTGAAAATTTCATGAATGAATCAGTTTCCTACCTTGTAGAGGCAAGTTGTTTTGACTACCTAGATTTTAGTGCTTTGTTTAGAATTGGTTGAAACAGCTCCTAGAATGATGAGATCGACCCCTAGAGGCAAGGGAATGGGTTGGGATAGTCTATATTATGTAATTTCTAAATCATTTTCAGGGTTGGACACTTGGGATTGTTTGGCATATCATTATACATTCTATCTCTGCATTTTTGGCTAAGGAAAGACCAGGGTTTTGCAGCACTGTTTGGGATCCATGTGGCTTTATGTTTTGATGGTGTTCTTCTCTATCTAATTGTAAGTTCAGTAGTGTTATGTGTATCATTTTCCTCTCTTTTCTTCTGAATTTGAACAAATGAGTGATTAAGGTGGAATCCATTAACTGTTATGCTATGCCTTTGAATTTGTTTAAATTTCCATGTTTTCATCTATTTAAGGAGAATTATTGAGACTCTCTTGCTCTCCTTAGCTCCTCACCAGTCTGATCTATCCATTCACTCACTTTAAAGCATCAAAATGATTGCCTTCCTTGCCCCAATCAGAACTCTGCAGAAATTGTGCCTCATCCCCGAGCCCAATTTGCTTTTCCCTTTTTCCAACACAAAACCCCCAAAAAACTCAAATCAAACCCTTGTACTTTATACCTAGCCTAAAATTAGCTTTCATTTTAGTCATCTCGAAGCCCCATCGCTTGTCTTTTACCGAGATCGACCTGCAGAGAGCCCTCTCCTATCCTCATGGGGCTAGCTACGACGCTGAGCGTGGTTTGATGTGGACCTAGAACCTTGTCTTTTCAGCCTGAGACAAATCTAGGCTCTAACATAGTGGCGACTCCGCTGGGGAGAAAATGGTTTGCTTGTTGATGTCATTGGTTTTCTAAGCTACAGGCGGATCCTAAAGTTATGTCAGGCAGCCTTCGAAACTTCTTTTCTTTTCATTAGTGCAAGTAGATAAATGTTGCTTAAGTCAATCTCCGGTCTAGCTTGTAATCATGATACTTGACTTGTAAATCGCCCTAGTGCTTTTGAGAATTCTAAGCTTTTGGATGATAAGTTTAGAATTTGAAAGGCTGAAAAATTTGTTTATGTCCTTTTGATTTCTTGAAAATAACACACTGGCTTCAAACAGATATACAAGAGCTAATCCAGATCCAAATCCTCCCCCTTTCTATGAAAATCCTAATCTGATTTCAAGAATTGTTTGCCAAGAGAGCTCTGTCACTCCCATTTTTAAATCTCGTTCATGTCCTGCAATTTTTAAGTATCTTGAAGAGCTTGATTTTGATGAAAAATTTGAATTGTCATTGTTTGAAACCAAATCCAAAAGTGCTCTTGGTTCTATAGTTCCACATCCCGACTTTGCTGGAGCTCTTGAAGTTGAAAGAAATAATAAATCAATTGAGAATTTTATCTTGAAGCACCTCCAAAGTGAAATTCACCCTTCAAATATCGCTGATTTCCTAGAAGCCGCATCTGCATCCCTCAGATCTTCCATATCGGCATCCGCTTCAAAAATCCCTACGGAACCTCCCTTCATTCCCACCCTTCCCCTGCAACCTAACATTGCTGATCAAAAGTCTGTTGTAAATTCACCTCCATCTACTCCTTCTACATCCAAAATTGCTTCACCTCCGCATACACCTCCTCATACACCTCACACATCAGCTGCACCCTCTCCCCCAACATCCCTCAGACCAAATCCACCAAGAGCAATGGCTGCTCGGTTTGCACCTCTCGCTGTTACAGGGAAAAGTGTCTACACAGAACTGCTTATCCCACTAAGGTGTGGTAGCTACCTTAGAAACAAACAAAGTAAAGCTACTTTCGTTTTTCCTTTATGAAATACAGATGAGAGAAGAACAAAGAAGACCAACCTCTGTCTTGCGCTACTCTCCTAGTTCGATTCCTCTCTCTCTTGATAGTCTTTCGCTACTTGCTTCCTTGTACGCCTAGCTTCACAGAGTACCTGTAGGTTCACAGTAGCATAAAACTATACAAGAACATGGATCTATAATCATAACCAATCTAGGATCAGATGTAAATTGACCATACAAATGCATAAAACATAAATGACACAAGAGTATGGAGGAAAATTTGAATAGCTTTTATTGATGTGACTAGTGAATGGAACAACCCAACCCGACTTGGATGCGAGTGAAAGTGTCATGTTCAAGAGCGACTTGCTACCAGCAAAGTTTCTTCAAGTTTTCTTCCTAATTTTTCCCCAGTCATTGCTGACCAGTATCTCTTTATTTTTGTCAAGCTTGAGGAAGATAACATATGCTTGTTCTATAATTTGCCCTTCGAGCAAACCCATTGCTATGTTTTAACGAGCCTAGCGATAGTGAAACTCGTTCTTGTCTGCTATGGACAAGTTTGTCGCTATTAAGTTTTAACGAGTTTAACGACAAAGATAATTCGGTCCTTTTCAATTTTAGAGAGTCTGAAAAGGAACGTAAAGGAAACTCCAAAATTTCTTTTTCGTCATCTAATCCCTTAAGTCCAAAAAAGTATAAAACAATACAGAAGGGATGAATTTTCGATACTTTTAACGAGCCGAACAAAACAAGCGCTCGATCTTTTTGTGTAATAATCCCTAAGGTCCAAAAAGATTAAAATTTAGAGGAGGGATAGCACTTCCGGTCCCTTTAATGAGCTGGAGAGGCCAATGGCTCAACAATCTTTTCATATTTTACAAGTCAGTTTAAAAGAGCTTAAAGGAGACTCGTCTCTTGAGGAACGAGTGATGAAAATGGGTAGCAATTGATTCTAGGTAAGGTTTGGAATTTTCCAATCACGGTAGTGTTAGAAGGATGTCTAGTGAGATCACTCTTCGCAGCTGTTCCTCAAAAGGGGTAAACAATCAAATTGAGGTGAATGATCAGCCAATACAGAGTGGAGATGATGATGAGAACACGACCAAGGCTTTTAAAGGCTGAAGTACTACATTCACGATGGTTATTTACCGGGAAATAGTTCATTTTTTAATGAGCTTAAATGCGGGGAGAAACATTTGCTCATGAATTATGTTTATTTTTTAACAAACTTGAACTATGTGCTAAAACTGCTCGATTAATCCAGTCGTATAATAAGAATGTCCAATTTAAAAACGGCAACTTTTAGAGTTTTGCCCCACATCCTTTCTTTATGCAAGTTAGGAAATGACCAATCCTACGAGTTTAAAGGGTTAGAGGACCTACAAATTTAAAAAAATAAATAGTCGCTCTTCGCTTTCATGCCAAAAGGTTTGCATGCCCCCAGGTATAAAATAAAGCTTCAAGGTCACCTTTTGTTCTACCGACAAAACATTTGTTTTATCAGGAAAGGTATACCTCTTTCAGGTTACCAAAGATTGTTTTGTTCACAGCACAAACAAAACACTTCCTCGGTGATGTCTACCAAAATAGACAAAGGTGAGACAATCCACTCACATAACTTTGACAAGAGAATCTTATTCTAGTCTAACCCCCCCTTCCAACCACGGATGGGAGTACAGTCCAATCATATATCTCTCGTGGAAACCTACCCTATACCTGAAGTTTTCCTGCCGAAGCAGACCAGGGTGCATGCCCCTTGGGTTTCAGTCATGTCCCCCGAATCACTCGCGCTCATCGAGTGGACGGACTAGAGATTGATGAGACATTCCTTGTGTGAAAAGACCATTCAGGGATGGTATATGACTATTTGCTATGCGTGATCCGGGAAATGAAAGCTGGTCTACGGGCTTGACCACTCTTCCTTCGTGCGGAAAACACATTACTCTAAAGAGTGAGGAGACAATCACTCCCATGCAATAAATATAGTCTCATCCAAGGAGTATATTATAATCCAAGGGTCCTTGAACTACCATTACGTTCATGTGAACGGTTTTCCCTCTCAATGTTATGGGAACATTGGGAAGGATCCCTAACGGTCGACTGGTTCCTTTATCAAAGCCTGTTAGATTTCTCATCTCAGGAAAAAGCGATGGCGAACCAAGCGCTTTCCAAGCAGTCGAGGAAAGGATACTCACAGAAACCCCTTCATCTATGATGGTACTGGCCATAACCATTCTATATATTTGAGAAATAATTCAGAATGCTACACTAGCCGGTAAACGGGGTCTTCCTAGTTGATTCCAGTTGAAGGAGACAACTAGGTTGCTTGGAGGTGGGACTGAATAGACGACCGGGTACGACTCTGACGAACTTCCTTCCTGCGGTAAAGGAATGGGTAAATTTCCCCCATGTTCATCGGAGTCTATGCTTACGAAAATAATTTGGACGGTGTCATCCTTATTCTCTTCTGTGACTATATCATCTGAAGATGGAACCTCTGAAGGCAAGACCGGGTCAACTGTTGCCTCGACCTTTTGACTTTCATCTGGTATGGGTTCAGATGGTTTGTCTTCAATGATAGATGCTTCAGCCGACCACTTGGGTGGGTCAGCGGGATTTTCAACTAGTGACGGACTCGGCAAGAGTTTTTTATATCCAGGAGGAAGTCGTAACGGTGAAACTGGACGATTGTCCAAAACTCTTTTAGCCTCGTCTAAGAGGGGACAACGGTGGACGGCATGATCGCCTTCGCACAGTTTACAAGGAAATCTATATTTTCCTTTTTGTACTAGGGCTTCACTTTCACTAGTCGACGGTGTGTTTTCAACATGATCATTAGAGGTTGACGACACCGGGTTGTGCAAATGAGGAGACCAGTCCCTTAAGATCCGAGGGATGCAGGGACAATCTCGATGATAGTGATCTCCTTTGCAAATGACACATGGTGATTTAGGCCTGGTCGGTGCAGTGTGTGGATTTTCGCTAGACGATGCTTGGTTGCCCCCTTTCGCTTTTGGCTCCTTCTTCTTCTTCTCTTTCTTCTTCTTTTCCTTCTTCTTCTCGGGTACTTGATTTTTGGCTTTACCAACCCCATCAAGCGAAGAAGAAGGAGGAGAGGAAGAATTGGAGGAAGTAGAAGGTTGGTGGGTAACTCTGGATTCGTCTAGTTGCTGACTCAATTATTCAGGAATTTCGGTGTTCTGAACAAAAGAGGTTGAGAAGAGCCATACAGGCAAGCCGATTTTCAATCCTGGAAGCGACAGCGTGGCCATATGGGGTGCACCAACATCTCCCCATGAGGAGAAGGGACTAGGATTTCCTCCAAGGGGAATTCCTTGGTTGGTGGGCTCCATTTTCTCAACCTAAGATCAACATAGGAAAGGGTGATGATTATTCCATTTTAAAATAAATTTTAGACGCTTTGACACAACTTGTTTTTTCAATTTTTAAGAGTCGAGAAAAAACAAAAGATGACTCTAGTCGCCTTCGATTTTTAATGAGCCTGAAGTGACAAGTGCTCAGATGGACCTTTTCCATTAAGGAGTTTGAAAAGGAACGAAAGGGACTGCTATGGAAATCTAGGTAGATGGATTACCAAACCAATCGCAAAATTGCAGAATACTTTTTACGGTACGGCAGTCAATCTTCCCGAATGATGTGTTCAATGCATTGCGATCGATAAGGCGGCAGACACGGCTTCCTATGGATAAAGGATTAAGTCTATTGTGGTCTCCCAAAATATACTCGACGGTACGTGGGAGCACAAGTCCGTACTGGCACTTATCATCTCAAAGTGGAGGAATCACCCAACCATCAGTGAGAACAACAGTTACCAGGCTTTACGACGTCGGAATACGTCTCTAGCCTAGACTTCTAGATGTTGTGCGTTAGATTCCAAAGCGTTGTTAGATTCATTGAATTTATTTTATAGTTGATCTTGTTTAAGAAATTTGCCTTTCAGGTTCACCGCGAGATGTAGATGTATAATTCCTAAAATGCAATCTAAGATGATAAACAGTCTTTTATCTTCTTTGTGCAATGAAAATCCTAGCTACTAAGGAAAGAGAGACAGTATTCTTTCACAAAGAGCAAAGAGCACACTCTAAATGCACTGTCCTAAATCAAACACATCAAACAGTCTAAATGCAAATGCACATGCATGTATTTGTTTTCGACTTTCTTAGTATGTGAATGGTAAAAAGAAAGTTGATGCACAAATTTGAATTACTTTTTAAGCGACAATTATTAACAAGTTTATTTTCAAAATAAAAAATGGAGACAATCACAACATTTTACGATTTGGAAATGAATACTTGTTTTTGACAATAGAAAAACTACAAATTCAGACCAAATACAATAGTAACAGGATAATCGACTATGTACAGCAACCAAACTCTTTCCTATGACTGAAAACGACACTTGCGACACTTTCAAATCAAAGGACGATAATACAATTACGTTACTTTTTGCAAAGGAGAACTGAAAATGACTCAACAAATACACAAAAACATTTATAGTTCTTTTATACAACGGAGGCAGAATAACAACAAGGAAAAGGGGTTTCAAACAGAGATATATTGATTACAGGCAACAAAATTCATGAATAGAACTGGAAAGAATGAATCACAGAAACCAAAACTGAACAATGCCTAGTCTGATCAGTGCACCTGTAACACAGGGAATTTGAAATGCAGCGCACCTACTACACTCGGGAAGTGCGCTGAATTTCAGATTCACAGAACAGTACCTGCGCTGGGCCAGAGACGAGACTTTGCTTGGGTTCCAGGTCACAGTTTGCAGTTCAGTTCATGGGTTTTGGCCGAGCAAATGGTAATCAGTAATGCAACAATCAGGGGTAGATCTAAGGAGGTTCTAAGAGCTACTACGAGGGCAATCAGAGAGTTTGTGAATCAGTTGTTTAAGTCATAAACAAATCCCAGAGATTGACTAAAGCGACATTTATCTACTTTGCAAATGCAGTTCGAAAGCTACCTAGCTCGACTTCAGGCTCCGTCTGTAAGTTTATAAAATAAACAACAAGGAAGATAAACAAACAAACTAATTCGTCCCCAGTGGAGTCACCATTTTGTTACAGGGAAAAGTGTCTACACAGAACTGCTTATCGCACTAAGGTGTGGTAGCTACCTTAGAAACAAACAAAGTAAAGCTACTTTCATTTTTCCTTTATGAAATACAGATGAGAGAAGAACAAAGAAGACCAACCTCTGTCTTGCACTAATCTCCTAGTTCGATTCCTCTCTCTCTTGATAGTCTTTCGCTACTTGCTTCCTTGTATGCTCAGCTTCACAGAGTACCTGTAGGTTCACAGTAGCATAAAACTATACAAGAACATGGATCTATAATCATAAACAATCTAGGATCAGATGTAAATTGACCATACAAATGCATAAAACATAAATGACACAAGAGTATGGAGGAAAGCTTGAATAGCTTTTATTGATAAACAAGAAAGAGCCAAGGGAGTTACAACCAGTTTTTCTGACCCAGCATCATCCTCTCAACAAGTAAGCCCCTCTTCACCTCATACAAAGCTTAGATCACCCAACACTCTGATGTTGTCTCAAGAAACCAACAACAATTCCTTACAATATGCAAAATTCCAGCCTCTGGATCTCTGGGATGAGGGATCCATATATAGATATCTATAAGGGAGATGAGTAAGCTTGTGATTTGATTATTGTCTTCCCTCTGATAGTTCTTGCTTCCACTTGGAGATTGATGATCTCTTACTCATCCTTGGTTGAATTCAGAGAGGCAAGTGTCACAGGAGAAGTTTCTGGAAGATTCCATGCCTCTCCACCTCGCGGAATGACACTGCCATTTGTCACTTCTCGCCCATCGCACCCCATAGAAGGGCTTTTTGAAATGCACCCCACCTACACAGTGTATTTAGGTGAGATGCAATGCACTTTGCCTATGGAGCAGCTAAAATGATCCCGTTTTGACCAGTTCTGAGCAGTTTTTTATGGAGAACTTCTGGGAGAAGCTGTAATCAGTTGACCTTGTTCCTTTAGGGGTTAGAACAACACTTTTAGGGACTTAGGAGCCCTTGGTTTATGGACATTTCATGCTTGGGGTTGTAGTGCCCAAAAATGTCTATAACACTCGCGCTGCCTCAAGTTTTGGGTGACATGCCCGCAGATTATCAGAGTAAAATTCCTTTGTTTGATGGCACTCTCAAAGTACCACGGCACAACAACATGTGGATAAGATGACGGATTTCTTTGAGCTTCATGAGATTGATGCTGAAAACGTGACCATGAGATTATTTGTGCAGACTTTCACAGGTGAGGTAAGAAAATGGTTTAGAGCTTTGATAACTAGAAGTATTCCCACATTAGAAGAGCTTCAAAAATAGTTCTTTGATCACTGGGAAGTCAATAAAGATCCTCTTCAGATCACATCTGAATATACCAAAATCAAGCGGAATGCCGGTGAGTCCGTGCAAGACTATTGTACTAGATTTAATGCGGTTTATAATGCAATTCCTGATGACTTAAAGCCAACTAGAAGGTTAGCTTTGCTAAAATTCCTGAATGGTTTTGATCCGGACATGGCTTATCAATTAAGGGAGAGAGATCCAGCCACCTTAGAAGAAATGCAGAAAATTGCCGTTAGTGTTGAGGCAAAGTTGAATGACAAGAGATCTAGATTGAAAACCGAGAAGAGAGTCTCAATAAAGGAAGAGGCTTCTACCTCAGATCAGGTGCTTCACAAGGTAGAAAAGATGATTGAAAGGTTGACACTTGATAAGCCTGAACCGCAGATCCGGAATCCTAATTTCCGTGGACAACAACAACCTCAATTCAGGATCAAACAATGTGAGCAGCGAGCGCAAGAACTGGCATCACAACAGCAGCAAGTAAAGACACCTCTTCAGCAGAATTTTGTTGGTCCCGAATCTGATGATGAAAACCATGTGATAGGGGAAGAAAGTCACTTCTTTACTCTTGATGAGATGCCCACTTCTATCACTGAAGATGATGAGTATGAAGAAAGTTCAGCTGTACAGCAGGATGCAGATTTTATCTTGGCGAATGATACAGCTCTTGAAGAGGAGTCAAATGAGTATCAGAGAGGGTATATGCATTCCTTGTCCGCCCAGCAGCATCAGTATTCATTAAGAAATAGAAATTTCCCCATCAATCCAATCCAGAAGAGAAATGAAGGTCCAACATCTAAGAATGAGCCACCAGTTGCACCAAATAAAGGGAAAGAAGTTGTTGATCCTATGCCTAACAAATCTCCATCAGCAAATGAACGAGTCAATCAGCCCGTTTTACCAAAAGATAAAGCTGCGAAGAAAGAGGTTCCAGCCAAAGAGGTAGAGAAGACTTCTACTTTTAGTTTAGAAAATGAAATTTCTAAATTGAAGGTATCCATTCCCTTGACTGAACTGATGAGGAACAACCTAAGTCACTGGATTCGTCCTAAACCCCCTGCGAATCCCGAATCCGGCGAATTTGACACGATTCGGTTCGGATTCGTGTCCAAATCACAGGACACGTCGTGTCCGTTTTGGACACATCGTGTCCGAGGGCGTGTCACGATTTTCAAAAGTGTGTCGCGATTTTAGGACACGTGCCCGGTTTCCAGGACTCGCTAAGCTCAGCACGGGAATGAAAAGGGCGTGTTTGCTCATTAAAATTGTCATTTGGCAAGTGATTTGTGCTGTTGGAGAAAGGAGTAAAGCATTTTGGCAGCTTCATGATCAAGTCTAGGCCCTAGTATTAATATGCTATTCATGGTAATGTTAAATTCTTAAAGTAAAAGTGACATTCTCCTTAATCTTCATTTTCATCCTTTTACTTAAATTTTTAACATTACCATGAAATGACTCAGGATGTTTGAGAGTGGTTCCGGCCTCATTGGATTTCATATGGAGAAAGTAGAATTTTCGATTTCATTCAAAATCCAGCAGACTTATCAGTTTTTCAGGATTTTGGGATTGGGGGATTGCAATGTTTCCATTGAGTTTTGTCATGTATTAGGGTATGGAACCATATTTAATCAAGAGCACCAAACCAAGAGCTTCTGAATATGTCGCTCCCACTCCTGCTCCCTACTTTCGCTCCCGCTCCCAAGTAACATTGTTACTGATGATATGGGTCTGGACACCACTGTTGAGTTGGCATTGGCCAACATGGATCTCAATGATCCAGTGCTAGAGCCTATTAGATTTGATGACTTAGAGGGGTCAACCTCCATACCAGCAGATGCAGAGGCAACTATGGATACAACAGAGTAAGAGGATGTAGAGGAGAGCAATGGGGACCATGATGATGGGGACAGTGATGCTGATTCTGATGCTGATTGATGCCTTGAGGCTTGTATACCTGTAGTTGTTTTATATTTTCTATTTCTATTTGCCATTAGCATTACACCAACACTACCTATGTAACACATTTTGATTTGATGACTTAATGAGAAAACTGCAGTTGTCAGTGTGTTTATCTTACTATCTTGTAGTTGTAAGTTGTCTTTCAGTTATGAATTATGAATCATGATTTAAATTTTTAATAGATTTATCATTTATGTGACCAGTACCACTGACATTTATTTGAATTTTGTATGTACTATGCATGCTAATAGCTATAGATGAAGATCTATGTTTGAAATCAATAAATTTGTATCATTAATTAAAATTTGTGTAAGAAATATGATAATATGTAATTTTTAATATATATGTATATTTTTTAAATATATATATATATATATAATAAAATAATATATAACGTGTCCTAACGTGTCCTGTTCCAGGGGGTCAGCGTGTCCAAATCCGACACCACGAATCTCGAATCCTACGTGTCCCGAATCCCCGTGTCAGGTGACTTAGGGAACAGCAGTTATAGAGGTCAGGTCACCAAAATTTTGAACTTTGATCCAATGTCTGATATGGTCAGTGTGGAAGATGAGCAACATGAACTAATTTTTGGACTAGCGTTGAATGGTGAGTCTCTGGATAGTGATGTGCCTCCTTTTTATATCAGTTTGAGAGTGCATGAGTTTGTGTTGCATAATGCTATGTTTGATTCCGGCGCCTCCCACAATCTTATGCCAAAGGCTATCATGGAGAAGTTGGGTTTGGACATCACAAGGAAATATCATGAACTATATTCATTTGATTCCAGCAGGGTGAGATGTATTGGGCTTATTAAAGACTTGGTAGTCAGTTTGGATCAGATTCCGGCAAAGAACGTTTTGATGGATGTGGTGGTAGCGGACATACCTCCTAGATTTGGAATGCTTCTTTCCAGATCTTGGGGAGAAAAGATCAAAGGAACTATGCAGCTTGATTTCTCCTATGCAACGATTCCTGAGTTTGGCCAGATGAGAAAACTTTATCAGGAGCAGAAAATGAAATGCATGATTACCAGCAAGGAGAAACCAATTAATCATCCAATTAATTATGTACATACAGATTTAGAGTCTTTTGTTTTGTATTCAGATAGTTTCAATGAGATTGATAGTCAGTTAGTTGTAGCAGATGATATTCCAGAAATAGCAGAGAATTACAGAGAAGTTTTGAAGAAAGAAAGTCAAGAATAGGGTAATACCATTCAGCGATCAGAAAAATATAATGGACAACAAGCAGAAAAAATACAGCAAATAGAAATTCAGCACTTAGAAGAAGAGGAAGATGGCCTGTGGACTATGGATTTTGATGGTGCAGTGGGAAACGATGGTGCTGGAATTGGAATTTGGGTACGCAGTCCTTTTTCTTCTCCAAATAAAGTGCCGAGTAATGTGCGGGTATGTTCTTACAAACTTGCTTTTGATTGCTCAAACAATGAAGCTGAGTATGAGGCTTTGATCACTGGCCTAAAGATCCTAAGAAAGCTGAATGCTAAGAGGATTGTTGTGTATGGCAACTCCGAATTAGTGATTAAGCAAGTTAAAGGCGAATATCAAGCAAAGCATCCTCGGATGCGGGCATACCAGAATGTTGTTCTAGACATTTTGAAGTTGTTTTCATATTACACTTTGACGTGTGTACCTCGTATTAAAAATAGTATTGTTGATGCACTTACTAAGGCAGTGAGTAATTTGAAGATTCCTATGAATTCAAGTAATAAATTTGAAATTCATGTGAAACATTGTTCGACTGTCCCGGACAATCAGAGATATTGGCAAGTTTTTCAATATGATGAGGAGATTGATGATTTTCTGCAAAACAAAGGTAAGTTCAAAGATACCTCAATTGATGTACAGCATGATGACGAAAAAGATGATGTGTAGATCAACCAAATGGAAGTGTTGCAGCTCAAGGATAATGTGATTCCTAAAGTCTTGATTCCTTTATAAGAACTCTTTGATCATGATGACATAGCCCGCAAACCAACATTGCAGCCAACAGAGAAGGGAGTTGAAGACGTGAATATTGGAACTGCTGAAAATCCAAAGATGGTAAAGCTATCCAAAACATTGCCACCGAAGGTAAAGGCCAAATATATCAGTTTGTTGTCATCTTTTGCCGATGTGTTTTCTTGGGATTATTTTGATTTGAAAACATATGACACCAATATAATTCAGCACACAATTCCTATTAAGCATAATAAAAAACCTTTCAGACAGAAGCTAAGAAGGCTTAATCCAGAATTGCTGCCATGAATTGAGAAGGAGATCAATCGGTTGTACAAATCAGGAATCATTGTTCCCATTCGTTTTTCTGATTGGATATCTAATTTGTTGCCCGTGAGAAAGAAGACCGGTGAGATTCGTTTGTGCATTGATTTTCGGAATCTCAACAAAGTTTCATTGAAGGATAATTATCCGTTGCCAAAAATGGATCACATACTTCAGCGAGTAGTTGGAGCATCTCTCATGTCACTACTCGATGGTTATTCCGAATATAACCAAATTTTAGTCCATGAAGATGACCAAGACAAAACAGCGTTCACCACTCCGTGGGGAACCTTTCATTACGCCAAAATGCCTTTCGGTTTGAAGAACGCGAGTGCCATTTTTCAATGGGAAATGGACTTGGCTTTCACGAATGAGAAGGATGTCTTCTTGGTTGTGTACCTTGATGACTTGACCGTGTTTTCCAAATCAGATGAAGAAGACTTGTATCATTTGAAAATTTTCAAAAGTGCAGAAAATATGTTGTGTCACTGAATCCTAAGAAGAACTTGTTTGCCATGGATGAAGGCAAACTACTTGGGCACATTATCTCAAAGGATGACATCCGTATTGATCCATCACATGTGGAAGCGATTCAGCAAATTGCCCTGCCCCGGAATAAGAAGGAGATTCAATCGTTTAATGGTAAGACGAATTTTCTGCACCACTTTGTTCCTAATCTTGCTGAACATCTAAGGGAGATTACAAACATGTTTAAGAAGGACAGCCAAGTGTCATGGACGGAAGAGGCTGTAAAATCTTTCAATTTAGTAAAATTGGCTCTTTCTTCAGCTCCGGTTCTAATCAATACAGATTATACTCAGGATTTTATATTGTTTTCATTTGCTTCAGAGCATACTATGTTAGCTGTATTAATGCAGAAAAAAGATGAGCATGAGAGACCCGTTTCTTTCTTCAGCCGGACTATATGAGATGCTACTCTGAAATACAACATTATTGAGAAGCAAGCTCTTGCACTTGTAAAAGCATTGAAATATTTCCGTGTGTACATTCTGCATTCCCATATTTTAGCTTATGTTCCTAACGCTGTTGTTAAAGATGTTTTGGTCCAGATAGATCCCGAAGGAAGACGTGGCAAGTGGATAGCATCTTTGCTGGAGTATGATGTGGAGATAAGGCCCACAAAGCTTGTTAAAGGTCGGGGATTGGCGAAGTTGATGGATGAATCAAATCTGCACGTATTAGACATAAATCTGATCGCTGCTATGTCCGATGAAAATGAGGAAAGTTCTTCACTTCAAGTATCAGAAATGTTTTTTCTTTCTCCATGGTATTCAGATATCATATATGTCCTTCAAAATTTGTCTGTGCCACTTGGTATGGCTAGAAACAAAGCTAGAACTCTTAAGTTAAAGGCTACTAAGTTTTGTATTTTGAATTCTGCACTTTATTGGAAAGATCCCGGTGGCATTTTTGTTAAATTGTTTGGTGGAAGAAGAAGCGATGCAGGTCATGGAGGATTTCCATAAAAGAGATTGTGGCGGTCACCTTTTTTGGAAAACAACGACAAACAAAATTTTGAGGGCTGGATACTATTGGCCGACATTGTTTGCTGATGTGTTCAAGACTGTCAAGAGCTGTCATAACTGCCAAATTTTTGAAGGAAAATAGAAATTACAGCCTTTTCCGCTTAAGCCCATTGAGGTTAGTGCCCCTTTTCAGCAGTGGGGGTTGGATTTCATTGGTGAAATTCATCCCACTTCTTCAGGTCAGCATAGATGGATCCTCACAGTGACAGATTACTTCACAAAGTGGATCGAAGCAATTCCCACTAGGCAAGCTCTGGATGCGGTAATAATTTTATTCCTTGAGAATAATATTTTGTCTCGTTTTGGTTGCTCGAATAATTTAATCACTGATAACACAGCAACTTTCAAGTCAAAAAGGATGGTTGAGTTTTGTAGTAAATATCATATTACTTTGGAGCACTCAACTGCTTATCATCCGCATGGCAATGGATTGGCGGAGTCTTCCAACAAATCTTTGGTTAATATTATTAAGAAGATGCTGGAAATAAACAAGATAAGTTGGCATAAGAAGCTGGTCCATGCACTTTGGGCAAATCGTGTGAGTTAGAAGAAATCCATTGGTATGTCCCCCTTTGAGTTAGTTTATGGAGTTGATACAGTGTTCCCTACCTCTCTTGCAGCTCCGGTAGTCAAACTTCTTCAAGAGGCTGGTAGTGAAGAGGATCCAATGCAGAGAAGACTAAATCAAATGATCCACTTGTAGCAGACACTTGAAGATGTTTTTCAAAACACATACAAGTTGCAGGAGAGAATTTAAAAGATTTATGACAGAAAAGCAAAGGTAGACACATTTCAGTTGGATGATGTGGTTTTAAAGTGGGATGCAAGGAATGAAGAAAAGGGCAAGCACGGTAAGTTTGAAAATCTCTGGAAAGGTCCTTTTAAGATTGCAGCATATCTGGGTCAGAATGCCTTTCTTTTGAAGGAGATGAACGGGGAAGATTGTCCAGGAAGGCCGGTCAATGGTCAGCTACTCAAACGGTACCATTTCTGAGTTTTTTCTTTTGTTTTCATTGTCATTATAAATACCACTTTATTTAAGTTTCACTGCAATTGTGTGCTGTGATATTTTCTTCAGTCTAGGGCCCGAAGTGAAGGCTATAATTTTGAAGAAAGATTTCAGTTTTGAGTTCAGTTTGTCGAGTCAGTTTTTTAGTCATTACAATTTCATCATCGAGTTGTTTTGAGTCAAGTTTCAATCTAATAAATTGAGTCAGAGTCTTGTGGTTTGTCGAAATAATGACTCCATAGCCCGATGGACGAAAGCACTGTCTAGTTCTTCCAGAGATTTGCCGTTCTTGGCACCTCCAAGGAGCTACCATCCCTATTGGAGCTAATTTTAGAGTCGGTCTGGTCATCCCTCCGTCAAAGATCAAAACTATTTTTGCATTTCACTTTTAGGTGTCTCGCTCGTTTTGATCAGTTGCATTCCGTTAGGAGCATGCCATAAATCTGTCAGAAGTGCTTTTGTCATTCATCCCCCTCATGCTTTGCACTGCTAGCGCAGGTCTGTTAATCAAGTTTTCATGTCTTTTGATCAGCAAGAGCTATTTTCAGTCACTAGGTCTAGGGTTTCACAAGTTGTGTCTTCACAATGTCCAATAAAGCTAGCAGGCCAAAGGGAGGTTCTTAATAAGTTTTCATGTCAAATATTTTCATCATCATATGGATGGATTATGACTTTTCTTCAAAACTTTGTTTTGAAGACAAGTCGATATTTTGTTTTTTGTAATAATTTTCCAAAATTTTCATTTCTTGAATTCTTCAGGCGCAGCCCTGGTCTCCTTTGCCAAATTCCGTGTCAGCTATTCCTGCAAAAAATTTCCAAAAATTTCATTATTTCAACCAAAAAATCAAGGAGGAAACAAAAAAACAGAGTCGTATTAATTATGAAAAAGTGCCAATTTCAAAACATTACAAAAATGGGTTTTGAAGAACCAAAAATCAAATCAATGTCTTTATAAGGTTTTGCCATGAAGATCAATGTCATTCTACATGACAAGGTCAATGAGAAGCATTTCAAAGTGAATTGGGTGAGCAAGTTGTTGTTGGGAAAAGTATCCAATACGGAATGACCCTATCCCACTCTAAGGGTGATAGTACCTCAGCAACAACTGAATGCAAAGCTATTCAAGATTACTTCTTTATGAGATGAGAGAGAGAAGAGAAAAGGGATCCACTAACCGTTATCTTCCGCTAATGGTTGATCCAATCTTCCCTCTTGCTGCTTGCTCCTAGCTCCTTGCTCTTTCACCGGCCCAGCTACACAAAGATCCTATAAAAGCACAAAGAAAGGAAACTACAAGAAGCATACATCCATAACTGATTCAAGGATTAGAATAAATCAAATATACAAGCATCAATTCACCATAGAGACACATGCATATAGAAGAACCTCAAATACTTTATTAATAGAAGAAGTAAAGTTCTGAGAGTGTTACAACCATAATAGGCCCAATCCAGCAACACCTCCCAGCAGAAAGAAATCTCCTCTTCACCTCCTTCAAAGCAATCACCCAATAGTTCTATACTCTAACCAACAGCACTTCCTTACTTGCACAAAATTCCAGCCTCCTTAGACCTCATGAGAGAGCTCTATATATAGGAGATTTGGAGAAAGGATGAGTCAGCTTGAGGCTGGCATGAAGCTGACTAGTGTCCTCTCCCACTTCAGTTATACTTCAGTTCTTGAGTCCACTTGGAGTTTCTTGCTTCCACTTGGAGATCTAGATCCTCTTACTCATCACAAGGCGAATTCCCTGATCCAAGTGTCATTTTGGAAGCTTCCTGAGCATTTGACACCTTGCAGAATGACTGTGCCACTTGGCCAATCTCGCCCAGCGCAGGTAGCCTTCATTGCTTTTGACATTCAGCGCAGGTACAGAGTGGAGCAGTTGACATTCAGCGCAGATGCTCAGTGGAGCAGCTGACATGATCCAGAAATAGCTTGTTTTTTAGTGTTTTCAGGTGGAGAACTGATTTTCAGTGCTGTGGTTTGCTGACCTTGTTCCTCTAGGGGTAGGAACAACATGTTTAGGGACTTTGGATCCCTCAGATTATCGACATTTCATGCTTCATGCTGTAAGGCACAAAAATGTCTATAACAGTTGCCCCCTAAAGTATGAGGTCGTTTATCAGGTGAAATGCTTTATCAGGAGGATCCGAAGTTCATTCAATCGCTGAGAGGTGCCCTGTAATAAAATACAATACAATACATTATTTTTTCATTCTGCTTTCATGATCTAGCTGAGGCGGGCATTCCCATGCTCAGCTTTATAAATTCATTTTGGTACATAGAACAGACAATCGTCTGATGGTAGACTGATAATTCTCTGCTGAAATTATCATCCTTTGAGTAGGATGATCATCTGTTGCAATGATGTACATAACAAATGTCTTTATATCCTGAATATATATATCACAGCCCGGATGGATGAAACTAGATCCGGGGTCTTCAAACTCGCTCGATCTTCACTCTAAGTACAAGTCGATCCATGTGAGAATTGCGCTGAAGTCGAACATGGAAAGACATCGCTTGATTACCGGTCAATAATGTAAACCGTTAACAAGAGCGAGAGGAATCACTGATAATGATAATGACCCTCAAGGTACTGCAGTACAATTCACGTGGTGTGGATAAAGGACTTGGCGTCGAACACCACGCAAAATCTTCTGGTCGAAGGTCATTGATGTATACCTGTCGCCGGAAGTGAGAAACTTGCCATTGAGGCATGCAAGCTTCAAAGTACTAGGGGGTTTGTTCCTAGATCAACTTCTTGGATAATGAGCTGAAGTCGACAAGAAGAGATCTGTCAAAGGAGGGCCTTAATGAATCCCACATCAATGACATGGAACGGAGCTAATGATTTTAGTGGAGGCGAAAACAATCTGTGAAATATGATTCAGGGTGGCGATCATGGGTGGATGAAGGATAATGTATGGCAGTGGATGGGACACGGTTGACTCTTTCTGAACAACATCTCTTGAACATATAACGACACTGATGTGATGGATCGGTAGCATTACCCCAAATGTGGATGGTTTGGCGAGGACCATGGTGATGAGACCGGTGAATGAAACAACCCAACCCGATGTGATACGGAGGACAAAGTGTCATGTTCAAGAGCGACTTGCTACCATTAAAGCTTTGAGGTTCTCCCAATTTTTCCCCAGTCATTTCTGACCAGTACCTCTTTATTTTTGTCAAGCTTGAGGAGGATAACATATGCTTGTTCTATAACCTGCCCTTCGGGCAAGCCCATCGCTATGTTTTAACGAGCCTAGCGATAGGGAAACTCGTTCTCATCTAAAGACAAGTTTGTCGCTATTTAATCATTTTAACGAGTCTAACGACAAGGAAAACTCGGTCCTTTTCATTTTTAGAGAGTCTGAAAAGGTACAGAAAGTTAACTCCAAAATTCCTTTTTCGTCATCTAATCCCTTAAGTCCGAAAAAGTATAAAACAATACAGAAGGGATGAGTTTTCGATAACTTTAACGAGCCGAATAAAACAAGCGCTCGACCTTTTTGTGCAATAATCCCTCAGGTCCAAAAAGATTAAAATCTAGAGGAGGGATAGCTCTTCCGGTCACTTTAACGAGCTGGAAGGCCAAAACTCGGCAAACTTTTCATATTTTACGAGTCAGGAAAAAAGAGCTCAAAGAAGACTCGTCTTTTGAGGAACGAGTGATAAACAGGGATAG
Organism: Pinus tabuliformis; assembly: GCA_031772625.1. Classification (NCBI taxonomy): domain Eukaryota; kingdom Viridiplantae; phylum Streptophyta; class Pinopsida; order Pinales; family Pinaceae; genus Pinus; species Pinus tabuliformis. The sequence goes on from CM062811.1 coordinate 316,491,041, forward strand.
CAGTTGATTCCAGGTACAGGTTGGAATTTTCCAATCATGGCAGTGTCACAAGGATGGCTAGGTGAAATCACTCTTCGCAGCTGTTCCTCAAAATGGGTAAACAATCATATGGAGGTGAACGATCGGCCAAATGAAAGTGGAGGTGGCAGGTGCAAAACACGACCAAGGCTTTTATGGTTGACCAGGTTACATACTTAATGGTTATTTACCGAGATGGGTTCATTTTTTAACGAGCTTGAATGCGCCAAAACACTGCTCAATCTTATGTTTATTTTTTAACGAGCATGAACTATGTGCTAAAACTGCTCGGTGATAAGTTCGCATGCCCCCAGCATAATAACGCAAATCGAGGTGCATGCCCCCCAAGCTTCATTGCATTCAACTCGGTGGTTGGAATGAAGGTTTACCTTTGAGAAAGGGGATTTGTTTCATTTTTTAATGAGGTTGACACAAGATAAGAACCGTCCTCTGACTCCTTGTTTCATTTTTTAACGAGGTTGACATGAGATAAGAACCGTCCTCGGAGTCCAAATCCATCAGACATAGAAGGTTTCATATTCCACTGTGGCCACTTCCGCCAGATTACTTGGAGGCGATAGGGTAAAAGTACCCATTAAGGCAGGGTCTTTTAGGAGACCTACTCCGATATTTTGGAGCGAATGATTCCTTCCATGGATCATTGGAATGCTTCCCGTAACTTGTGAACTGTTGGGGAGAAAAGTTTGTTGGTCGACGATTGTAATTCCTCCTTGGAAGGGAAATGCAATCTTCCTGAAGTAGGTCGACACAACTGCGGCCATGGCATAGATCCATGGTCTTCCGAGTAGGATGTTGTAATCGAGGTTTCCATCAATTACTTCAACATCAATTCCTACTGTTTTGCCCCCCAGTTCAACTTGCAAGTTACTTAAAATCCCGTATGGAGTGTATGATCGTCCATCAAATGCTTTTAACGTCGTTGACGATTTCGACAAGGGTGGTGAGCCTAAATCTTTCCAGCAACTCATCGACATAAGACATGTAGATGCCCCCTCATCAATAATTGTTCGATGAACAGTTTTGTTGAGGGCTTTCACTTGAATAAGGAAAGCTAGTTGAGCTGGTAACTGAGGGTCATATCCTTTATGATCAAAGGCGACAAGATTGGAATCCATTGGGTCAATTCCACCTATTGCTGATAATAAAGCTTGTTCTTGGGAGAAGCAATTTTGCGGTACCTCAAGTGTCGACATAACGGACGGCGATTGGGCCAGGTCCTCTATCTGTGCTATTTTTGCACAAGGATTAAATGTCGATTTGTGTACTGCTCCCTTTTGCGACTTTATTATTGGCTCAGGGATGGTGGGTGGCACAACTTTGGTCAAAGTTGTTGTCGAACTACTAGGTTGTTCGTTAGCCTTGTTGTTCGACAGCTTTGGATTCCTGTAATCCTTATTCCTCGTCAAAGCATTATTTTGCTGCTTTGAGGTAGACAACATAAGCACTTGGGATCGGGAAGCATTTTGATTAGCAACCAGATTTTGACCTGGATTAGGAAACGGATCAGTCAATACTGCTGGGGTTTTTGAACTCTTAAAGAGTTTCTTAACTTCAGCTATATGTGGACAATCTTTCGTCCAATGATCCTCATCTTATATATGACACCCTGCTGGGGGTTTCCTTTTTCTCCCTTTCTTTTTCTTCTTGCCCCCTGGTTGCTTCAGTTGTTTGCCCTTGTCGGTCGACATGGCATTTACTTCTGAGGCAAGAAGTTCTTCATTTGCATTTTGACTATAAATTTTGTGCTTGCCAATCACGCCATCGCTGGCGTGAGAGTCATTGTTTGATTTAGGAGGAGGAGGAATTGAAAATTCCGGTCTAGGAGCGTCGGGTATTTTGTCGTAGAGCATGCCGGACTAAGTATAAACTAAGTCCAAATACTGTGCACGAGCGATAACTTGCTCCTCTGTTACGACTCCCCCCTTGGCCACATCTTCCGTTATAGCAGGAAGTAACGACTTTATAAACCATTCAGCTAACAGCTGATCGGGAACATACGTTTTCACCATCCTACGATGACGACGCCACTCATGTATATGATCAGATATGTGGGTGGCAGTCGTCTGTTTGAAGTTGGTAAGGAGTTCTGTTCCCGTTTCATACCTTATCGGTAATTGAAAATGGGTTAAAAAGGTTGTGGCTAAGGTACTGAAGTTGTTGAACGAAGCTCTAGGCAATTCAATGTACCATTTTGCCGCTGGACCCGTTAACGTCCTCTGAAAGAGGCGAAGTCTTATCGAATCATCATTCAGGGTGTTCGATGAACACCATAGATGGAATGTCATCACATGATTCAACGGATCTTCACCCGGATTTCCATTAAATTTAGGAATATCTGACGGAAGTTTATGCGGAATCGCTGGCCACCAAGGAGCATAAGCAATTGGATCATTCGTTAGCCGGTTTAGATCTGGTAATTCTAGAGTTGCTACAAAGGGCAACTGTTGATTCAGGTTAGGCGAAGCATACCCAGGATAAGATGGGATCGCCTGAGCAATGGGTCTTTGCAAACCAGCATAATGCTGGCAACTTTGACAAGGTTGATGGGCATAACCATTATAGTATGGTTGCCCATTACTTACAAAGACTGTTGCTCAGGTCCTTGATATGATTGCTGAAATGGCGGTTGTTGAGATTGAACCAGCTCTGGTTGTTGGACCATTTGCTGTTGACCAACACTGGATGATTGACCGGGATGAGGAGTCACAGTACGCGTTTGAGCCTGAGTCGCTCCAGATAAGGAGGCACTACCCTGAGATTGTGATTGAGTCGTTGAGACAAGAGGTTGTTGTATTGCAACCTGAGAAACTTGGGGTTGACATACAACAGGTGGAGCTTGTACTTGCGACACATTCACTATAGTAGGTATGGTGGGAATATTCGACACAGGGTGTACTGGTTGCATCGAATATACAACCCCTGGTTGTTGAGGCAGTATTGGTACCCAACCGCTGGATGTAATTCCAGTTTGACCTGAACTTTGTTGTAAACTCCCATATGGTTGTTCTCTGGGAGGGAACAATGAAAGAGCATACTGCCCTCCATATGGTGGAAATCCAGTACTTAAAGGGTAAATTGGCCTTTGAAGACACATTGGATCAATTTGTTGAGTTTCAACATAAGAAATACCAGATGATAATCCGGATGAAGAAATAGGAACTAACCATGTCGTTGTCCCTGATTGGACTCCGGCTTGTTGTTGACAATTGGCCGGGACAGATGGTATACCAGCGATCATCGTTGGAGTAGTAGCAGGAGGCTCTGCTGCTGCTGTGTCGGACGACACAGTCCTAGATGTCGACGGTTGTTCAGACATATCTAGTCTATCCAAAAGATTTCTTAGCGATTCTACAGGAACTTCCACTTGTGGTGGACTAACTTCGAAGATCAACGAGGGAAAGGTGATGATTATTCTGCTTAAATTAATTTTTTATAACGACGCTTTAGACACAACTTGCTTTTTCAGTTTTTAAGAGTCGAGAAAAAGCTAAAGATGACTCTAGTCTCCTTCGATGTATTAACGAGCCCGAAGTGACAAATGCTCGGTCGGACTTTTTCAGTTATAGAGTTTGAAAAAGGCCAAAAGAAACTGCTCTGGAGATCTAGGCAGAGGGTGTGTCAAACTTTTCGCAAAACCACAGAATACGTTTTACGGTACGGGTGGTCGATCTTCGTGAATGCTGTGTTCACTGCATTGCGATTAGTAGGGCGGCCGACACGGCTTCCTATGGATAAAAGATATATGCCTATAGGGGTCTCCTAATATATACGCGACGGTACGTGGGAGCACAAGTCCGTATTAGTGCCACCGACTCTCAGGAGGAATCACCCACCTTCGTCGAGATCGACAGTCACTACGTTTAATGACGCCGGAACACGTCTCTAGCTTAGACCTCTATGTGTTTGCGTTATGTTTCAAAGCGTTGTTAGGTTCATTCAATATATTTTAAGTTGATCTTTTTAAAGTTTGCCTTTCAAGGTTCACCACGAGATGTTTTGATACAAATTCCTAAATGCAGTCTAAGATGAGAAGCAAGCTTTTTCAATCTTTTCGACTTATGAAAATCTTAACTACTGAGGGAAAAGAGAGACAAAATCTTTTCTCACAGATCAAAGATCATACACTAATGCACTTTTTCCCTAAATCAACATACAAACTTATATGCAAAATGCAAAAATGCAGGTATTTCCTTTCTCTTTCTTAATGTTTGTGCGACACAGAAAGAAAGCTGTTGTATAATTTCAAATTCAATTTCAAGTGAAAGCAAACAAGCTTGTCCAAAATCGAAAGACACCTTAAGATTTACTTGTTTCGACACTAGAAATATATGAATCCAAACCATATGACGAAAGCAAAAACTCAATCAGCTATGAACAGTAAAAAAACTAACTCTTAAGATCAAAACGACATTTTATCACAGGTCTAGATCTAAGAGGCCACAGCAAGACTAGTTCACTTTCGTTATGGGAAACTGTAAATGATACAAGAAATTCACAAAGAACAAACACAGTTTCTTTATACAACCGAGGCGGAATAGTGGCAAGGAAAGTTGGTTTCAGATAGGTACATTGACTGGTAACAGGCTGCAAAAACAAAGGGTGAAACAGGGCAAGAAACAGCAGGAAACCCCAGTAGCACAAGGCAAGACTGGTTCAACGTAGGTGGTACACTGTCAGTTTGACATTCAGCGCAGGTAGCCCCTTCGGGAACTACGCTGAAATGCAGACTGCCTTCACAGCACCTGCACTGAAGATTCAAACTTTCGTTTTTCTCAGTTTCCGGGTCACAGATTGCTCAAAAATTCACAGTTTTTGCTCAAATCAGAAGCTATCAGTCAAGGACACACTAAGGGATGACAAGGAGGATGAAAAGCTATCACTAAGAGCTTATTAGAGTCCTTTTGGATCAGCTCTTCAAATCATAAACTTGCCCAGAAACTGAGCTAGAGTAGCTGCCCTCTACTTTGCATTTGAAAGATTCAAACACAGTTCGATTCGGTACTCCCTTTGTTTATGAAATGAATAGCAAAAAACACAAACAACCAACAAGATACGATCCCCAGTGGAGTCGCCAATTTGTTGTTGGGAAAAGTATCCAATACGGAATGACCCTATCCCACTCTAAGGGTGATAGTACCTCAGCAACAACTGAATGCAAAGCTATTCAAGATTACTTCTTTATGAGATGAGAGAGAGAAGAGAAAAGGGATCCACTAACTGTTATCTTCCGCTAATGGTTGATCCAATCTTCCCTCTTGCTGCTTGCTCCTAGCTCCTTGCTCTTTCACCGACCCAGCTACACAAAGATCCTGTAAAAGCACAAAGAAGGGAAACTACAAGAAGCATACATCCATAACTGATTCAAGGATTAGAATAAATCAAATATACAAGCATCAATTCACCATAGAGACACATGCATATAGAAGAACCTCAAATACTTTATTAATAGAAGAAGTAAAGTTCTGAGAGTGTTACAACCATAATAGGCCCAATCCAGCAACACCTCCCAGCAGAAAGAAATCTCCTCTTCACCTCCTTCAAAGCAATCACCCAATAGTTCTATACTCAAACCAACAACACTTCCTTACTTGCACAAAATTCCAGCCTCCTTAGACCTCATGAGAGAGCTCTATATATAGGAGATTTGGAGAAAGGATGAGTCAGCTTGAGGCTGGCATGAAGCTGACTAGTGTCCTCTCCCACTTCAGTTATACTTCAGTTCTTGAGTCCACTTGGAGTTTCTTGCTTCCACTTGGAGATCTAGATCCTCTTACTCATCACAAGGCGAATTCCCTGATCCAAGTGTCATTTTGGAAGCTTCCTGGGCATTTGACACCTTGCAGAATGACTGTGCCACTTGGCCAATCTCGCCCAGCACAGGTAGCCTTCATTTCTTTTGACATTCAGCGCAGGTACAGAGTGGAGCAGTTGACATTCAGCGCAGATGCTCAGTGGAGCAGCTGACATGATCCAGAAATAGCTTGTTTTTGAGTGTTTTCAGGTGGAGAACTGATTTTCAGTGCTGTGGTTTGCTGACCTTGTTCCTCTAGGGGTAGGAACAACATGTTTAGGGACTTTGGATCCCTCAGATTATCGACATTTCATGCTTCATGCTATAAGGCACAAAAATGTCTATAACACAAGTGCGTGTTTTGGGGTGAGATTGCTTGCAACTAGCCGGCGCGATGCACAGAACAGGTGGCGCGACGCACTAGAAGTGCGCGGCGCTCTAGGAGAAATTGCCCAGTGTTATTTTGAATGAGCGCGGTGCACTAGGTTCTTGGCGTGGCGCATACAGTCCACAGAGCGAATTTGCTTGGAATTTCTTCAAGTTGCTCATTCCTTGCGTGGATTTTCCAGGTAGAAGCCTTCTTCTTGATGTTGCATCAAATTTTGTGATTAGTGATGGTGGTTTATGGATGACAATGGGTGAACACATATATCAAACCCTCCTTCTATAAACATAAGCAAAATTTTTGCCAGGGTTTCAGAACTCACTGTTTTTCCATCAAAATCAGTTGTCCTTCCCATTGTTCCCTTGTCTTCACCAATCCCTAATTCCCTATCACCTAAGTTCATTATTCCCTTCTCCTACATGCTCTGTCCCAAATCCTCCAACCTCACACCTCAACCATATACAACAATCCCAAACCCTAGCCCTTATAAAATCTCCTAACCCTATACATAAAACCCCCCTCCTTTCCCTAATAAAATTTATTCTAATATTCCCTAATCCCTTACTATTTTCCCCTTCCTAACATTCCCTTGTCGCATTTTTTTCCCCTTGGTGGCAGAATCCAACTATATTGCATTACAACACAACAGTGTCATACATCATTAAAGAGCAGTCCAAGCTCAGTTCATATATAGCAGCATCTTTTCTTTTCTCTCGTCTCTATGCTTATCACATCAGGTTGCTCATGCATTTCACCAGGGTACGGATGATGAAAATTCCGTATTTCATTTGCCGGAACATAGAGAGGATGACCACCTTTATGCAGCACAAAACCCCTCAGCAGCAACTTCACAGTGTCTATCATTTTTCTCTTATTAAGATTTTGGTGGTTCATTAGCTTGGAGTACAGGGCATCACTTGGGATGATTTCATCTCTCATGACTTCTTAAGAGCTTCACAGGGATTAACAGAGGTTAAGCATGAAGGTGGAACTTCTCATCAGTATGAGTGCCATGAGACTACTAGTGTGCCAGTATTCATCACATATCAGAGAGGCACCAAACATTTGTTTGCAGCAACAAAGCGAGTGTTATCTCCACCCGGGGTGGAAGGGGCCTCGCTTTCTCCATTAGCATCACAGGTACAGGACAAAGGCAAGAGGCCAATTCATGATGAGGGGCCTTTAGGTGAGCCTTCATGTGAAAGAGAGACCGACTTCATTCTCATTCATGATGATGATACAGATACGAGCCCACAAAGTGCCAAGCTTAGGGAAATCATCCAGGAGAAGCAAACTGAGATCCAAGCCTTATCCCTTGACTTGGAGAGAGCTAAGTGTACCATGAAGTACTTGGAGAAGAGGAACAAATAGCTTGAGGATCAGCAAGCAATCATGGAGCTACAAAACATTCGTGAGCATCGCCAAGCTGCACAAAGCAGAAGAATTGAGTTCATGTCGTTGGAGCAAGAGATTAATGAGGATCGGGAGGCTAATCTCGAGAGAGTTAACATGCACTTAGAGATTCTTTTGGACAAGGCTGAAAAATACCATGCATTGTTGAGACACATGGCTTTCCAGTACATGGCACGAAACAAGGTCTGCAAGGCCCGCGTCAGGAATTTAAAAGCAAAATTGAGAAAGGCAATAAAAAGCAAAAGAGGAAAAGGGAGCTCGATCATCTTTGGATATTGGCTGAAGCCTCTTTAGCCCAGCATAACACTTAATGAAGAAGATCCAGCCCAAATTTCAAGAAATTTGGGGCATTTTTGGTATTTTTGCGAATTTTTGTACAAAAAACAGGGTTTTTCTCCCTGTGCGCCGCGCCACGTGGCGCGCGCTTATGATAGGAGGCTCCAAATGCAAAAAAAAATATATTTTTGGATTTTTCATGGAAAATTGTGACTTCTGGTGCATGGCCAAGAAGTTTGGGCAAGTTTTGAGTCCTCAGGAGGTCAAAAACACCCTAAAAATGACCTCTCTGCCCCTAATTTCACACACAGGAAGCAGTCTTGGGAGATTGAAGTTTTGGAGGGGAAAATGGGCACCAAATTTAGAAATTCCACTTGGGTTAGAAAGTAGACAGGTAGGGATTTCCAAAAAGCACACTTGGGATCAATTTGGACTTCAGGAAGTGCCTCAAAATCAGCTCCAAAGTGGCGCGATGCATACAGATTTTGGCGCGGCGCACAGAGGTTTTTTTGCCCAATTTTTCACCTTCCAGCTCAGAAATTTGGCCAGTTTGACTAGTTTTTCTTTTTGATGTAATTTTTGATCTATCTTGGTGTAATTGGACAAACATGACGTAATTTTGGCACTTATTTACTTGTTCTAGAGGATTCATTCACTAAAAAGTGAAAATTTAATGAATGAATCAGTTTCCTACCTTATAGAGGCAAGTTGTTTTGACTACCTAGATTTTAGTGCTTTGTTTAGAATTGGTTGAAACAGCTCCTAGAATGATGAGCTCGACCCCTAGAGGCAAGGGAATGGGTTTGGCTAGTCTATATCATGTAATTTCTAAATCATTTTCAGGGTTGGACACTTGGGATTGCTTTGCATATCATTGTACATTCTATCTCTGCATTTTTGGCTAAGGAAAGACCAGGGTTTTGTAGCACTATTTGGGATCCATGTGGCTTTATGTTTTGATGGTGTTATTCTCTATGTAATTGTAAGTTCAGTAGTGTTATGTGTATCATTTTCCTCTCTTTTCTTCTGAATTTGAACAAATGAGTGATTAAGGTGGAATCAATTAATTGTTATGCTCTGCCTTTGAATTTGTTTAAATTTCCATGTTTTCATCTATTTAAGGAGAATTCTTCAGACTCTCTTGTCTCCTTAGCTCCTCACCAGTCTGATCTATCCATTCACTCACTTTAAAGAATCAAAACAATTGCCTTCCTTGCCCCAATCAGAACTCTGCAGAAACTGTGCCTCATCCCCGAGCCCAATTTTCTTTTCCCTTTTTCCAACACAAAACCCCCAAAAAACTCAAATCAAACCCTTGTACTTTATACCTAGCCTAAAATTAGCTTTCATTTCAGTCATCTCGAAGCCCCATCACTTGTCTTTTACCGAGATCGACCCGGAGAGAGCCCTCTCCTATCCTTGTAGGGCTAGCTATGAGGCTGAGCGTGGTTTGATGTGGACCTAGAACCCTGTCTTTTCAGCCTGAGACAAATCTAGGCTCTAACAGATCTAATATATGAGTACCTTGCAACAGGAGCAAAAGTCTCATCATAGTCATTCCTCTTGACCTCTGAAAAGCCACAGGAAACAAATATTGCCTTATGCTTCTCCACACTACCATCAACTTACTTTACATTATAAAGCCAACAGGAACTCACAACTGACTTGTTCTCCAGTCTCAGAACCATGTCACAAACATTGTTACGAACTATGGAGTCATACTCCTCTACTGTAGCATCAACCCAAATCGGTTGCTGCACTGCTTCCTCAAAGGAAGATGGCTCAGTCTCAACGCATTCCCTAGCAAGGGCCATGTATCCATTGTACCTCTTAGGTGACCTCCTCTATCTGCACTGAGAAGATGGTGCTCCCACATTCTCTCTCGCATCCTCCAAAAATCTATCAGCTTCTCTTGTGCGCTTCTATCCATCTCTGGAAGACTCTGCTTGAGTGGATGTATCCACTCCTAGAACCTCTACATGCGACTACTCGGAATTAGTCTGAGGCTCCTCCTCCTTAGGAACCAACAGTTCCTCCACAGCCTGTAGTTGGAGCTCCCTCTCAAGGGAAACTTGCATGGCCTTTTTCTCATCAAACTTGATATCTCTGCGAACCACTGTCCTTCGACTGGTAGGAAGGTACACCCTATAGTTGTGAGGTGTATCAGTTTACCCCAAAAATATCCCCAACTTTGCTGTCAGCTCAAGCTTCTTTCATGCATCCTTTGTCACTTGGCAATATACTGATGATCCAAAGATTCTGAAGTGACCCACATCTGGGCTCTTACCGAAGAAATCTTCCTCTGGTGTCTTCATCCCAAGTATGCGATGTGGGCTTCTATTCTACAAATAGATTGTTGTGTTGCATGCCTCAGGGCACAAGTGAAGTGGTAGGCCTTGGTCATGCAACATTGCCCATGCTGCCCCTACAACAGTTATGTTCTTCCTCTCGGCCACCCCATTCTACTGTGGGTTATGAGGTTTCGTCAACTCTTGTTTAATTCCTTCTGCTGCACAAAATTCCTTAAACTCTTGAAAGGCATATTCTCCATCGTTGTCGCTTCTCAAGGCCTTGATCTTCTTCCCTGAATCTTTCTTGACCAAATCTTTGAACTCACAAAACTTTGTGAAGGTTTGGTCCTTCTTTTGCATGAAATAAATCCAACATTTACGAGAATAGTCATCAATGAAAATCACATAATAACTTTGCTTCGTTGTGGATGTTGTTGAGAATGGTCCACACAAATCAGTATGAACTCGCTCTAAGATAGCCTCTCCTCGACTGTCTCGATCATGAAAGGAAGACTTGGTGTACTTTCCCAAGGTACAACCTTTGCATTTGTCAACTTGCTCAAGTTTACCTTTGGGAAGTCTTGTAGATATTTGTTGCATTATCTTCAAAGCCCCATGATGCAAACGGCTCAACTTCCTACACCACAACTCACCAATGTCTTGGCTTTGCACCAATTCTTCTTTTTTACTCAATGATGCATAATAATCTACCTCTAGTTTATAGAGATTCTTCACCCGAATCCCTATCCTCTTGGTCTGACCCGTGGCTATGTGTCTTAGGAACACCTTTTCTTTACTGAAGACAACATCATAGCCTTTGTCCTCCAACATCGCGACCGATACCAAGTTCTCTTCAGTCCAGGAACATACATCACATCTTTCAAGGTGAGAGGAGCTCCATGCTCCCTTTGAAAATCAACTGTGCCCACTCCTAAAACACTATACCTTCTGTTGTCACACATCTCTATGCGCATCTTGAGTTCTTTCTCCTCTAAGGCACTGAATAAATTTTTATCACTGGTCATGTGGAATGAGGCTCCATTGTCAGGATACCAGACACAACCCATCATCGATGACACCATGCATGCAATGAGGGTAAAGTCCATTTCGAACTGAGAGGCTAATACCTTACCTTTCGATCCTTCTGAGGATCCCTTCTTGGAATTATTCGATGGGCAATTAGTCACATAATGTCCCATATTGTGACAATTAAAGCATCTTACTTTCGACATGTCACCCTTCTTCCCTCAATGAGAAGAATTCGATTTGAAATGGGAAGCCTTCCCCTTCCATTTCCTTGCCTTGCTTGCTAAGGCCAGATTTTTTTCATCATCATTCTTGGATGAAGAACCATCTCATGTTCTTCTCCTGATCTCCTCCTACATAAGATTTGACCACAGTCGTTCCCAATCCGACAGTTTCTCCCTTCCATTCACAGAGTCCTGGTAGCTATTCCAACTCTTTGGAAGGCCAAGGAGAGCGAGGCTCACCATATCATCATCGGCAGTAGTTATTCCCACACTCCCAATCTCATCTCTGTAGGTGGTGAGCTTGTTCAGATATGTGGAAATAGTATCACCCTTCTCCATCTTGAGTCTTCGAAGCTTATCCTTGAGTGCCAATTTCCTCTGGTCACTACTGTTTTGGTAGAGATTCTTCAACGTCTTCCACATTGAAAATGGAGTATCCTTCCCATGGAGACTCCAGAAAATATGGTCTTGAACTCCCTCAAGGATGATCTGCCTTGCCTTTGCCACACACTTCTTCCACTCAGCCAACTCTTGTGCATTAGTTGAAGTTGGCTTTGGGATTTCTTGGTCAATGAATTCCTTCAAGCCATTGTCTTCTAATACAGACTCCATTCTATCTTTCCATGCTATGTAATTCTAGCTACCTTCCAAGGCATTCTCGAGTCTCAAGCCATAGAATGTCGTTGGCCAACCTTGAAGTATGATATGAATTCGATTTTCACCTGCAACCTTGAACTTCAAACTTCAAATTATCTTCTCAGTATATTGTTCACAGCTCCAATACCATGTAGAAAATCTATGATAGGTTAACCCGATAATGAAATATAAATCAAAGCAGAATACTATAACCTACTTCTACTATAAATTTCTGGAAGCTTAAAGATTGAGCTGAACAATATAACCAAAAGAAGAAGAATCAATGGCACAATACACATGAAAATACTTTGGGGAAAGCCTCAGCTAAAAGCCCCACACTATTGTATTATTATACATGGTGGAAATACATAGGAATTATACAAAGCCTTAGCTCTCACAGCTAGCCAGCTCTCAGTACAATCCTCACAGATGCTCACAGGAAATCTTGGCTTCTCTCCAACCTTCCTATCTATCCTATAAGCTCCTATTTCCTTGCATTTTTCCTTGTGAATGATTCACCTATTACCAAGTGGAAAACCCATCCTTCAAAACTGCGAAATCCTCAAGGATGAATCCTTGACTACATGCATGAGTTTTTCTCCATGAGAAAACACATGCAACTGATATTACACTATCCTTGAACATTTATCTCAACTGGGTCTTTCTCAGAATAGACATGCACGAGTTTCTGATGAGGGAATCTTCAATTAACTAGAGTAGCACTAGTTGAGTGCATTAGTGCATCAACTAACTGTTAACTCACTATTAGTTCCTCAAATAGTTTGGAACTAATTTAACTGGACTTAACTTAGTAAAATGACTTAACTAATTACAATTCAAATATAACTCAATCTTATCTCCTTAATTTAAGTGATAACTCTTGCATGATTTCAGTTAGACTTCTAACTTGAATTTCTCCAACTAATTAATTTAAAATAAATTAATTAATTATTGCCAAGTAGCTGTTAAGACTAAATTCGATTTTAATTCACAATTTAATTCAAGGACAAATTAAATTGGAATATTCTTGTTTCCATATTTCAACAATCTCTGTACTTCTTCATTTGATAATGACGTTGATTCACTCACTGGCAATCTTTCTAAAGCCACTGGTCTCCAATGATCTATCTATTGTCGAAGTGGAAGCCCCACATGATGTCGAGGAAGTTCAACCTGAGCTAATGGTTATGTCAAGCCCTTGTTGTCTTGAGGTTAGTTCAACTTCTGATCAGAAAATTTTCAAAACACCCAAGGCTCCTCTTCACTCTCTGCTTCACATTGAAGATCAACCAAACACCCAGATTTCGATTCCTCCACTCAAACATGATCCAATCGCTCAAGCTTTGGAGGAATCTTACACAACGAGGGCACTTGCAAACCATAAGCTGTTGGTATTTCTCATGTTCGCTTGTATGTCACAGTCCAGATAGTGTGTATGTTTACCATATGCATGCAATGTGTCGCAACACCATGGTACGCCTGCAAAATATTTGTTTTGTGCATTCGCTCTTTTCTATTTTGTGGATGTTTTAGAACTCGATGCTTGTTGGTATTCACTGATCTATATTTCTTGTTCATTGGTTTACATGCATATATTTCTTGTTAACCATGCCTTCACCAACATGGGCGAACCAATGCGTCGGTGGCTGCATTAGAAATATCACTTCATGTGAGTAGGCCCATGCAATATTTAGAATAGAAGTAGGAGTAGTCTTTTCTTCTTGCTTTTCTTTTCTTTTTGATTTGCATGTTTGTTTTCTTGCTTACTTGGTTTGGTTTGGTTGCTTTCTTTCTTTACTTAGTTGTTTTCCTTTTGTTTTACTTCAGCGTTTTTCTTTTATCTTTCTTTGCTTTCTTGTACTTGTAGGTTAGCCTCTTGTGAAACTGTGTTTGGCTCTTGAGACAAGTTGGGAAAATATAAGAGGACTTGTACAGCTATCAAAATATGGTTATCTTTTGTCCTATCTCTTTATGAAGAACTTGTTGTCTTCAGTCAATGATTCCTTGATGGAAAATGTGTTATGTTCAAAGTGAGTCTTGGTAAAAATGCAACGCTTGTGCTCTAACTAGTACCACCTACTCTAGTCGGTTGTTTTGGATTAACCATTGTCATCTTAGTCACGTAGAGTAATGTAAGGGGGGAAACCTTAACAAGTATGTTAGAGGTATATATAACATAATTCTCTGAAGGAACAACCTCTACTTCTCTCAATAAGTCACGATCCCTCTTCCGCCTCTGAAATAAATAAGTTCCTATGTAAAGTTCTTTAAAAAAAAAATTAATAAAAGAATAAGGTGAAAGAAGAGAAAGACCTCCTACATAGTGAGGTGATGCAAGTAACATCATCGGTGTACTGAATAGGCTCATTAGTAGCAGAGCGATGCTTGTCTTCCTATGTGACTCTGTCGAGGTACGGTCCAGGCCTGCTAGCAATAGAGCAACACCAGAGATGAAACTTAAACTCTGATAGTCATATTACTTGTGCACCAATATACCCTTCATCCCCAATAAAAGCAACTGAGTTGACTTGGCTATGAATGTGTGGTGAACAATCAAGAGCATGGCATGTGCTACATATTTCAATCAAGTTAGTGTGGAAACCATGATGATCAAATAATCGAACAATACTTCTAGAAGGGTTAGACTCGCTTTTCACAAAACAAGGTCCATTCATAGATCTGGAGTCCTACCAGTGTGTCGCCAGGTGTTGTAGTGGATATAACCACCCTCCAAAATTTTGGCTCGCATGAAAATTTCAGAGCCTACCTTGGATCCTACAATCAATCATCCTTGGTCACTTATTGGTAAGCTGATGATTTCAAGCTCCCTTCCTTGATCCTAAGAGTTTTCTATGTTCTCATATTTATGCAACATGTGTCATTTTCAGGCATAGGGGTTGTTGTTTGTCATGCAAAGGGAATGGTGTTTTTCTTTAAGTATCGTGCTTGTCACTCACACAAGTGTCGTGCTTGTTGCTCACACCCATCGGTCAGTCACAATGAGTGCATGTTGTCTTGATGGTTTAAGGTGTCTAGTCCTCAAGTCATGTTGAGTGTGTCTTCACAAGGTCATACATGTATGAAGTCACTCGTTAACACACTTAGTCATTTTTTCGAAACCTTGTTGACCAGACCACCCTCCAATAGCCGGACATCCACTGAGATGCATTGCACAATTTTATATCTCAGTGATTATGTATTGTTTCCCATAATTGCGCAAAGCTTGAGGCTACCTCCCAAGCAATCTACACTGTGCAATCTTGGAATCGACCTGACTAACTGTTACCCATAAAAATGCAAAAGTTTCTCACCAAGTCATCCCAAACTACATTGCTCTCAAGCACATCAACCAAGCCTCTAGCTGGTCAACCAAAGAGTTTGATCGAGCAATGACCCCAAGCCTCACTCCTCCAAAAAATTGCGCAGAAGAAGTTAAGCATGCTCACTTCCTCTGACTGAAGAAACTATGTAGACATGCCAAACAGACACCATGTGTCCGTCACTGCACTACCCTAAAAAATTATGCACTTTTTCCAGCCAGTCACCTTATCAGTTGGCATGATGCTCACCTGGAAAACTATGCAGTTTTCGTGAGAAGTCTCCTAGTTGCTCAACATCCTACTCAACTCAAAAAATGTGCAGGGATGTCCAACAGGCTAGCCTCCCAAGTCTGCATATTTTTTCCAACAACCTCTCGCAGCCTACTGCCATCTCCCCAGAAAAAAGTGTGCATTTTTTGTAAGAAGATTCCCACATCCCATTGTCGAATCCCTGATGAAATTGCACAGATTTTACTGCCAATCTCCCCCTGCTACCTGCACTATCTCCCAGAAAAAACTGTGCAGATCTGCCATCTAGCAGAGCACAATCCCACGGACAGTCACTGCTGATCCGAATTTCCCATCTCAGCCTCCCAATGACCTCTACACAATTTTCATGTAGAGTACCCAGAGCCCGCATCCTATCTTGAAATCTTCCTTGCACAGTTTCAGAGCCTTGTCCTCTGTCTTGGTCACCTACATCCGAAAGTGAGCGATAATGCATCATGGTAGACTAAGAGATTTCTAGATTTGATATCATCTCGTCATGAGTGATTTCAGGTACATGAACATGGATGAGACATGACGTGATGATGAATGGGATGCACAAGGAGCGCATGCGAGGAGATTGGTTTATGAACATATTAACAAGGAGCACATGCGAGGAGATTGGTTCGTGAACAGATGAACAAGGAATGCATGCAAGGAGACTTGTTCACGAACGGGTGAACACATGGAGCATGCCAAAGTACAAGCAAAGGAGCGATGTGCACATGCAACATCAAGCGAAAATAAATACCATCGAAGACTTTGCACACATTTTCATGTGGAGGTGAAGCTATGATACACCAAGAGAACATCCATCACTCAGCAACAATGCAGCTTGACATGCACACCACCACTAGTATGAACACACCATATTTGTCATGTCGAGTCATGTCATGAGTCATCTCGACCACATCACTACTATGGGCCACACTTTGTAATAAATTTAATGTAATGTGGAAGTCCAAGAGACCCACATGTTAATTTGAAGAGTCATGTAAGTCAAAAAGTCATGAGGGAAATCAAACGGTCACAAGGGCTAGTTTTACCCTTGGCTATAAATACCCCTCATGTGTACATGCAAAATAATTTTCACCTTGGCTCCTCCCACATAGCCTTGAGAGTCTGTAATATTTTATTTGAGGAGCGAGCAGTGGCTCCAATGCCCCGTTATTGGGATTAGTGATGTAATGGTGTACGGATGTGTCTTGGACACTTGTAACGCATGTTGCTTTAACCTGTATTAAGACAGTTGAACTATTTTGGTTGTCTTAGTACATATGATATTGGAATGTGTTGTATCAGTTGTTATTGTTGTCTCGCCCATGTCAGCTATCCCGTCGAACACTTGATAGATTCATTCTTGTAAACTTGTTATAATGCTCATCCCACTCGTGTGGACTATTCCGCTGGGTGTTGTACGTGTTATCTGTGCACCTTGTGTTTGTGACTGTCACATCCATGTGGAGTACTCTGCCAAAAGTTGTGTATGTGATGTTGTGTTCTGTGTATCTAGTAGATTTGGGATTATTCCCCTTCGACCTGAGACTCACTTCCACCCTCTCCCACTGGAGTGAAATAACTTTGACACAAGCGACACTAAGCACTTACTAGGCACGCGAACCTCATTTTTCACAGAAAAAGAAAACCACTCTCATGTGCTGACAATAATGAAACCTAAAAGCTAAACATTTGATTACAAGAAACAAATAATTCCCAAGGAAGCATGCACATGAATTTATCCCCCTCGTTACCATACAAAACTTAGTCTAAAAAAATGCATTCCCTCAATTAGGTAATCACCAAACCTACATGGGACTATCATTTAAGGATAATAACTAAAGGAGATACACGGGATGAAAAGTTTCTTAGGGAATATTTCTAGGAATATTATATGTTTCTCACCCAAATTTTCCAACCAAATTAAACATGAAATGGAAACCCATTCAAAAAGAGAAAAAAAATTAGATTTGTCATAGTGTGATCTCCAAATATGAAGCCAAAATTTCCCTATTTTTTGTTGTATGAAGCCAAAATTTCCCTAAGTTAGTTCTTTTAGAGATGACCAAGAAGTAGACATGGAAGAGGACATCATTGAGCAACATATGCAACTGGACAAGACTAGACAATATGATCACAAACCCTTCCTTTTTCTATTAACACAGAAACTATCCATATTTGTTTAAAAGGAAAAATTATTGATGTTTGGTAATGGAATCAAAACCATTGAATCTCACATCAAGAAGATAGAGGTTAAAATGTTTATAAACTTTCAACACACTTAATAACCTTCAACATTTAAACATGTAATCAAAACAAGAACTTGTTCCCCTTCCTCCTACATTCCAATATTATGTATAATTGTTCCAAAGGTGTGGTATTGATATTATTTTTTTATTCATTTATTTTCACTTTAGCAGAAATCATTCATGATTACATTAGGTTAATATTAATTTCGGAGCATTTTCCTAGATTGGACAACAATCTAAGCAATATGAGTTCTTGTAAGACTCTTTTTATTTCATAGAGTTTGAATCTTATTAAGATTGGTAAATATTCACACTGGGAATAATAATTAGAAGAACAACAATTGAGAGGCAATTCAAAGGAACACATGGACATTTTTTTATTTTGCAAACTCAATTGTGTTCTTATGTTGTTTTGTTATAACCACAATTTGGACATAGCTATGAGTCATGGAGATAGTTTGGCAAGCACACTTAGTTAGTTGAATACGGGACCAAGGACATGAGTTATTTGATACATTCTATTTTCATTAGAGAGAATTCACTAACAAAGACATGTGGAAATAGGACCATGAGTGAGAAGCTTGGCTTATTTATTGAAGGTTGAAGACAAAACATTTGTTATGGAATAAACATGAAATATAATATGAGCCAAGACATGTGATTTATTATTTGGTGTGATGTAGGTAGGAATGGCCCATCAATAAATTATAATTTCATAACAAGAGCAGAAGAATTGCACAACAAAATCACAACAATCGATATACGATATAAAATTTAATTCAACATATAAAAAAGAGATAATAAAGGGAACATGTAGAAACCTTGTAGCAACTGTATTGGGATCAATATCCAATTCTTTCATGCCTCATTACATTTAGAGTGATTATGTATACATATCAGGATCAACACCTTGCCAACAATTATTGAAGACTAAAACAAAGGAAAGCCAAAAGCACATTTATAGAACCACTAAGATTTTTGGATTCTACACAAACTTACGTTCACAAACTAATATATGAGACAGTAAAGGCCCCATTTATAACGTGGCTTCAAATATTTAAGCTATAAAAAATGGCTATTTAACTCACAATGCTTTTCATTTCATTATGCAATGTAAACAACTACATAATTATAATTATAAAATTTAATTAATGTCTTTCAACCTTCTAATTATGAGCCATAATTCAAGTTTGAATAATCAAACCTAAATCAGAGAAATATGCACATATAGAAATATTTTAGACTATTCCCATCACGATCAATGTTTGAATTTATTGAGCCACTTGAATTCAATAATTATTTTTTAATGAAATTTTTGGGGAAGGTAGAGGAATATTTACTTTACATCTTGTAAAAAATTCAAACTTGAATCTTAATATTGATTGTGTACAAGGAAAAAAACTAAACCTATGTGTTTGGAAAAAATTGTGCATAGTCCCTATACTATGAGAGGATTGAGTGAGGTACTTATTGGTTTTGATTTTTACACAAGGAAATGTCTCTCAAGGCATGGATGGACACAATTATAGTCTTGACACACGAGAGAGGAACAGAGCACGGTACCTTATTTTCAACCGCCCAGGAAGACACTCTAGCGCTTTACCCCGTGTAATCAGGACTTACGCTTTGACACTTTCCCCCTTCAGCCCGCTCCAGATACAGAGCTGCTACTTGCCCGGGAGGGAAGGGCGTAAGGAACCAACGGCTCAACCAATAGAACAGACAGCAGCACTTCACGGGGCCCCTCAGACCCACAGATCCTGCCACAATTATCAGGATGCAAAACAGAATAGCAGCAGCTTTGAGCTTCGTTATTGAGGTTTATAGTTCATGTTACTCTTATTTGGTGAATAACACTACCACATTTCCAAAAGGTTGATATTGAGAGTGAAAAAGAAGATAGTACTTACCTCCAGGTTGGGTAATGATCGCTTCCACTTGCCCCAGGTTTAAGAAGGGCTTACGAAAATCCCAAAGCTCAAGAAACAACAAAATGGGCATTTGAAATGGACTTAACATCATCATGTTCCATAGGTGAAGGCATTGGAAATCAGAAAAAGGTGAAGGCATTCAAAATCCTATAGTGTTAATTGCTTCTAACTCCACAACACTCAAACACACACCCTAGGTTTCTCAATTGCCACAAAAAATACATTCACGTTCCAATAATAAAATTTTGAGAGATCTTAGACTGTGTTCTTACTGGATAAGTTGAGGATCGGCCAACCATGGGTGCAATTAATATCTTTTTGGTGAAATTTTGACCTATAAATAACAGGAAAACCGTAGTGGACCCTCTATTGGTTGAATTTTCAGTTGCCAAATTCAAAATAAAGGTCCCAAAGATCGTAACAATGGCAACAATGTGGTTTTGAGCTCTGAAAGTTGTGTGAAAATGTGTTGTGATGACTTTGTGGCTATAGATCAATCAAACCTTAGTGTCCTCATATGCAGATTGAGAGGACGAGAAGAAAAACCAATATGAGAAGAACACGAAGGACCCAAAATAATAAAATAAACGATATTCAATTTTACCTTAATATAACCCTAATGTTGGTTATATTTATTGATGAGTGCCGGATGCTACAACTACTGGGCTACTAGCTTTACTTATCAACCCAGGGTTCGTACAAACTTCGAGGTGACAGTGCTATATGCACAAGTAAAAGTGAAGGTCTTGCCTGTTGTCACTGTTCATCCAGCGAGAGACCCTAGGGCTTCCAAGCTAGGTTTCTATAGAGTCGGAAGAAGCTTGATTATTTTATGGAAGAAGAACAAACCTATTCTAAGAGAGCTACTCTATCGCAGTAATGAAGAAAACAACATGTAATGCTAAAAAACACCATATCCTAATTAACCATTCAAATGGTTATGTTAAGCAAAATTGCTAAATAAACACTAACGTAATGTTGCTATCTAAGCTATAGAAATAAAGAGCATCAAACCATACTAATTTGCAAGCAAGAAAACTAAACTAAATACGTTTTCACTTTTTTTGGTGTTTTAGGCAAGATCAAGTATGAAAATTAATTGTTCTTGTGGATGCGACAGGTGGATGGAAGGTGATTGAGGATGGCTAAAAGGCTTATCGAGTGGTTGGATGGTGTGGAAGGGTCATAGGAGGCTTTTTGTGATTTACTAGAGGTTCCCCATCAATTCAGCCTCAAAACAGGACGTTTCAGGAAAACCTATAGGATGATCCTGTAGGAATTACAGGAAACCTACAGGATACAACCGAGAGCTAATTGTGAGGGTTTGGAAGTGTTGGGAAGGTTGGAAAAGGTGTGTGATGAGTGGGATGTGGTATTAGAAGGTCTAGGAGCACTCATGGGTCAATATCCAAGATGGCTAGATTCACTCAATGTATCTAGGGGAATTTCAATGAAAAATGACAAAAAAAACTAGTGAAGGTGATGGTGGAACAAGATATGGCTAGGGTGGATGAAGTGGAAGGTGGTTGTTGGTGATGAAGTATGGGTTTCCTCTGGAAGTACCTTCTTTTCTTAAAACATGTGTGTTTTCCAAGAACTATGCCACAAGATACATTTTCATAAACTAGAAAAGCATGAATAAATTGCCTATATTATGCATGAAGAAAGTGTTGAAGGGAATTATAGCATGAGTGAGATCTTATTGCAGAAATGGATATGGAAAAGGATGATAATGAAATGAACGAAATACTGAGTTAAAGACAAAAAACTTCATAGCTCATGCAAGAACTAGAAATCTGTGTTTTTGGGGCTGCTCAAGGGTCTCTTCCTCAAGTCATGGTCCCAGAGGGAGGAAGTGAGGCTGAGACACCTGTTGACAACCTTATGGTGATAATTTTTCTCCTTGTTAACTTGCTAATTGAAAGAAGGAACAAATGGAAGCAAACTAACATACAACCAATCTAATCTACCCTGTTGTAATGGAAATGCAACTACTAAGAAAATGAACAATTAAACTATGAATCTATGCTAGCATACATGTATAATAAAGAGGAGCCTTGGCTGTTAGGGTTGGGCCCTAACCCAAGAGCTTCATCCCTCTGAGTTAACTCAGTGCTGGCTCAAAGCAAAACTCATTCTTATTATCAAAACAATGGATTACATCAAAAATTGTTACAAGTCTTGCAACTCGAAAATAGAGTAGAGTTTTACAGTCAAAAATCCAAATCCTACTGAGGTCCTAGGCCTCTCTACTTATACATCTGAATTCTCCAATGACTTCCTTAAAATTAGGTAGGCTTGGCTCCCAGAATTGAGATAAACTGGGGCTTTGTCTTTCACTTGCTCAGCTTCCTTCTAGTCCTCATGATTTGGCTGTTTTCACTCCTAGCTGATGGAGGAATATTAAAATGGAGGGGTAGTAAATGAGGAGAATTTCCCTCCTATAATTCCTCTCCCTTGTCCCATTCGAGTTTTGACCAAGGTCTTTGCCAAAATTCCTTTCTTTTATCCTTTAATCCTGCATTAAATGAATATTATACCACAAAGCAAAATATCCAACTCTAACTCATCTCATAAACAAAATATAATCAAAAGTATGCAATAAGTTATGAGAATATTTGGTTTGAAAAAGCTAGGAGGTGAATTAAGGCCCATATAATTACCCAATGATGAGGCTTATCATCACCCCCCTACTAAAAGTGTTGTTCATCCTCTGAGAAACTTAGTCCATATCCATGTCCTTCATGGCTCTGGTAGCCTCTCTGACATCCCATGCCTTTGTTGTGGTCTCTTCTTCTTGTTCATAGAAGCCTGCTTTCTTTTCTACTTCTTCCCACTACCTCTTTTATTCTTCTTCTTTTCTCCCTTCTAGCATCCCTAGGAGTAGTGGTGGACTGAGTTTTAGGCCTATCCAGTTGACCTTCAACCTTTGCATTGATTGCTTATACATAGGTTTCTTGTTGAGTGCCTCTCTCAACCTTTGAGGGGGGTGATATTCTCTTATCTTCAAGCTATGTAGTAGTGTCTTCCATCTCCTTATGCAAGCATGTATACTATCATCTCCTAGCAACCTAAAAATATCCTCAAAATGTGAAATTTCTTACTCTTGGGAGGCAAGATATCTAGGTGCCAGCTGAGGATCATTTACAATCAAGTTATGGGTATTGATGAGGGA
The DNA here is from genome assembly GCA_031772625.1 of Pinus tabuliformis. Classification (NCBI taxonomy): domain Eukaryota; kingdom Viridiplantae; phylum Streptophyta; class Pinopsida; order Pinales; family Pinaceae; genus Pinus; species Pinus tabuliformis. The sequence continues at coordinate 316,514,061 of CM062811.1, forward strand.
CATGGGATTTAATTGTTCAGCTCTGATGAAAAGAGGTTCATTTTTCTTTCTAGCCAATATTATTTTCATCTTTGTAGCTCTTGACTCCTCATGGTTCATCCATGATGCTAAAGCCTTTAATTGTAGATCTCCTAGCTTGGCATTAGGATCCCAAACATTCATGTTTGTAAGGGCCATGTTGTGCAGATAGAACTTAGCCATTTTGGCCCTATCCTCTAGTGTACTTTGATCACAGAGATCAATAAACTGCTTGTAGTCCTAAAATGGCATGGTTCCCCTCTGAGCTAGTGTCTTAATCTGAAACTGTAGCCATTGTTATTTGGGAAAAAGAGCATACGATTTAGCTAGCATCCTACACTAGATTGCTTCAAAGGAGATGCTGGCCATACATGCTAGTTGGTTCTCTCTTTCTTGCAGTTGTCCCCTCAGCCATGCATTTTCTCTCTCAAGTTGACTTCTCATGATTTCTTCTCTGTCCCTTGAGCCACTTAGATCTTTGCCCATTTATTTGAGTTTCTCTTCCATGTGCCCAATGTCTTCCACCCCCTTTGTTTTGGTGATCTGCATCCATTGGTGGGTTATGGCCCTCTCCTTCTCAAGTTTGAAAAATAATGGGATGGAAAATTTTTGAGGTATTAAATTGCATCCTTAAATAAATCGGTAATAGGATTCCAGGTTAGGTTGGGGGCTTGGTTCCTTTATCTTTGGGTCTTCTTCTTTTGTTTCTTGCTACTCCCCTACCTTGCTTTCTAATTTTTGTGCCTCCTATAGTTTCAACAGAGTATCATGTAGGACTATTTTTGCTTCCTGTAGGTTTTGTTGTGGATCTTGTAGGATTGCCTTACCCTTTGAGGAAGTTGATTTAGTATTAAGCCTCCTTACATATGTGATTGGTGACTTAGGGGAAGGCATTTTGTCTCTTTATGTAGGGGAATCTTCAATGTCAATAGGAATTTTTGTTGATATTTGTGGCTTCCCTTGTTTGACTCTTGTGCTTTTTCTTGTTCCGAAATATAGTGGGGTTTGCCTCCTTCTTTTTCCATTTTTCTTGACTCGGGTGCTGAGAGCAATGAGGGAAGTTGCTGCCTCTCCCTCAGTGGCCTCTGGGGACACCCTAGGTTACTCATCCTTATGTTTTTCCCCCCTATTTCCATGCCTTCTTCCTCTCTTTTTTTCTTGTCTTCTTCCTCTTGTGGATCTTCATCATCTCTATCAGTTTCTTCCTTAGTTTCCTCCTCTGTTTCATCATCATCCTCCTTCTCTTCTCCCTCTTCTTCTTCTGCTTCATCATGTTCCTCTGTGTCAAATTCTTCTTCATCCATCTCATCCTTATCTATCTTTGTATCTTCCTCTTCTTGTTTTTCCTCCTCCTCACTGATAGAAGGACTAACATCATAAGTGAGGGTTTTGATGTCATCCTCTGCTGGCAAGTCTCTGAAGACTGACCATGTTATAGGGATTCTGAGGTTTTGGAGGGAATATTCAATGAGGATCCTAATCAACCCATGGTGAGCCAATTGTTGGGAATTCCCTTCCTTCACTTTGTTGCTAGAGTCTATGAGTGATTGCATCAAGAAATAGGGTATGTTGAGTCTTTGGTGAACTGGTGTTTCTACCCCAAATCTTAATTCTTCAAGGATCCTGAAACAATAGCCATAAACAACACTATATCCATCCTCACATGAGATATATTTGATGATTTGGTAGCCTACCTCACTCCATGGGTATGGAAAACTATCCCTCCTTACTCCATTTTTGTCCTCAGTGGGTTCTTCACCTTCTAAAAAGAATTTCCTTTTTTCCACCTAACTATCTCCTTTGTCTTCTTTTCTCCATGGAATTCCTAGGGGAAGTGTGGTGATCATACTGATGAGCTGTGGGGTGAGATATATAGTGAGGCCAATAACTAAAACAGTGGCATGGATTCTGTTGTGTGGAGTGAGGGAGTGAGCAAATTCTTGAGCCACCTCATCATCATACCCTGTGAATTTTTCGAAAAACCAATCCAGTTGTGTCTTGTAAAGATTTCAAGCACTTGGGGGTGTTTTCGTGTCCTCACAATGTTTGTGGGCTCTCTCCTATTAAACCCTCATGTCATCTTGCTGGTGAATCTTGGGGAGCAAATGAGAGGGTTGACACAATTTTTTTAAATGCAGGAGCAAAACAGAGTTGACTATGTATGTAATTCACCTCTCATAGTTGCTATATTCAGTAGATTTTGTAGTATTTATGGTTCATTTTCTTGTAAATGGGATGGAATTTTAGAGCCCACCTCTTTAGAATGGTGGCAATGGAAAATGCCCGTGATATCCCCTCTTAAACCCTTCTTTGCCTATCCTGTAGACTTCCTATGTGTATCCCATAGACTGATCCTGTAGATTGTATCCTATAGATTGTATCCTGTAGGAATTCCTGTGCATGCTCCTGTAGGAATTCCTGTGTAGAACGATGGGTCCTTGCTTTCGGTGGGTGGGCAAAGTTATGAGAGTGACTTGAGTGAGGGATTTTTGAGGAGGTGGAATGCATGAATGCATGCGAACAATGTTTTGTTTCCCTTTATGATGTTTTTGGGTGAGGTGGTGTGCTGGCAGCAGAGGTACATTGCCATTTTCAGACCATTGGTACCCAATACCACCTCATCATTTCCCACTCCTTGTAATCATCTCCCACCCCGTAGATCTATAGTTTAACCACTTCTTGTCCTACTCCTCCTCGGTCTTTGAGTTGACTGTAGCCACATGTGAGAGGACACCCAGTTCTGCATGTGATGACTGAACGAAGGTGGTCAAGTTAACTGGCCACCTTTTCACTTATAAACCAACTATCTCATAACCCTTACAAATTTTGATTAAATGATGCATATGAGTGAGCAAGCGGGATACTTACCTATGGTTTCAATGCCATGATGTAGTTGTCAAAGATTAGAGGTGTTGCATTGTTTATCTACTACATGCCATTCTTCTTCCTCTTCTTGCTATCTGCTAATGGTTTCTTGGATTTTGTAGGTAACTGTGACTGAATATCTGATGTTGCTGCTACCATGGAGCTCCTGGATCATCCTAGTGAAGAGCTATTGCTGGTGATTAGCATTCTATGGGATATCCTGCTACAGGATTTCCTACAAGATGTCATGTAGTTGCTTCTCCCTCAAAATTCTTTAATCATGTTGCTAGATGTGGCTGTGAGGATGGTGTAATGAATGGAAAGAGGGAGTAGGAGTGTGTGTATAGCAAAGGACTGTTAGGTAATTCCCTAACTCCTCTCATTTTTCCTTCTTTTTTTTTCTTTTTTCTATGACTGGCAGAAACTGATCTTTTTGTTTTGAAAGGTGAGTACAGGGATGATGATGGTGGACGAGGTGAGGTGTTAGATCATGCATAGGGTGAATTTTAGGGACCTAACAAACCTATCATGTGCCCTCAGATTGCTTCCTATAGGTTTTCTGGCCCACTGTAATTGATACAAGAACATCCTATAGGTTTTTAGGGGATCCTGTAGGAATACAGGGGATCCTGTAGAAAACATAGTCTTTGCATAAATCAAAGCAATGGAGTGGAAAAATGATAAAAATGGTGGAGGGATGCACAATAAGGAGTGGAGGAGATGCATATGTGTGAGGCAAGGTTCCCTTTGAATCATCTTTTTTCTCCTTGATTTTCTTTCTCGCCCACTTGCAAATAACAATTATATCTTTTTCTCCCTCTTTTTTTTTGAAAAACAACTAGGCTGGCTCAAAGAGGTTTTCACCCTAGTTGTTTTCCCTGGGAGCCTCAAGGAAGGTTTTCACCCAAGGATCTTCTTATTATTTTTTCTATATATATATATATATATATATATATATATATATATATATATATATATATATATATATATATATATATATATATATATTCATCATTAGGCTACCTCATGAGGTTTTCAACCCAAAGATGGGACTCAGGCGCCTCATGGAGGTTTTCACCTAAGTCCTTATTCTTTTTTCTTTTTTTTTCTTTTTAGTGACTTGATGATGGAGGAGATGGAACTTGCTCCACCATCATCACTGTTTTCTTAATATTGTCAATGAACTCTTGTTTTGATAAAGGTCTCTTGTACATTTTCAATCGATGCCCATCAACAAGCAACATAATGGCTTCTTCATCTATAGTTCTGAGTTGCACTAAACCATTATCATGGCATATTCCACAACATAAGGTCTGAGCCATCTCTTCCTTAGATTTCCCTTAAAGTCTTTATACCAAGAATCATATAACAATGCCCAATCACCCTCCTGAAATTGCTTCTCCTTAATATGTTTATCATGCCAGATCTTCCTCTAAAGCTGAACTATCTCTGTATATAGGAGGGCCTACATTCTGAATTCATCCAAGCCATTCAGTTGTAACCATTTATCTTTCTGTGCATCACTGAGATCCAAATCTAGTTGGGTTGCCATCCTTAATGTGTTATATTCAAACTCAATGGACAACAAGGCCTTTTTCCCATAGACCAGCTCATAGGGTGTAAATCCAGTGGTGGTCTTCCATGTGGTATTATAGGCCCAACTGGCCTCAACTAGTCATTCTGCCAATCCTTCCTGCTGGTGCTCACTATCTTGGTTAAAATGCCCTCCAGTGCCCTGTTAGTCACCTCCACTTGCCCATTAGCTTGTGGATGATAGGGAGTGGAGGTCCTATGCTTGATTTTGTGATGCCCAAGTAGTTATTCAATCATGTTGGGGGTAAACTAGTTGCCTTGGTCTGTGACTAGCTCTCTAGGGTACCCAAATTTGTAGAATACATTCTCCCTTAGGAACTCAGCCACCTTCTCTTCTGTTGTTGTCTTAATTGCCTTGGTTTTAGCCCACTTAGTCAAATAATCAGTGCACACAATAATGTACTTTTTTTCTTTGAAGGATGGTTGATAGGCCTAATTAATTCCATGCCCCACTTGTCAAATGGCTCGAAAGTAACTTGAGGTTGCAGGGGAATTTCATCTCTTAGAGTAGGCTTTCCCATCCTTTGGCACCAATCACACTAACTAGTGTACCTTTTCACATCTTGATGAAGAGTGGGTCAGTAATAGCCTGCTTGTAACACATTGAATGTTGTCCTCTTTGTTGCAAAGTGACGTCGACAAGGCCCATCATGATAGGTCAGAAGGATGTCAAAAACTTCCTCTTCCCTTACACACCTTCTCAAGATTTGATCTGGGCCATGTTTGAAAAGATTTCCCCCAATCCAGGTGAAGGGGGTGCTTTTCCTGACTATCTTGCTCTTTTCTTTGGAGGGAAAGTTTGGTGGGAACTGTGCTGATACCAAATAGTTTGCTATATCAGCAAACCATGGAGAGAGAACTGAAATAGCAAACAAGTGCTCATTTGGTAACTGTTCATCCACCATTCCTTCTTCACGTGCATGCAGATTCACCCTAGATAAAAAGTCCGCAACAAAAATTTCCTTACTAGGCTTATCAACAATGCTTAGATCAAACTGTTGTAATAAAAGAAACTCTCTTATAATTCGAGCATTCACATCTAGTTTGTTCATTAAATATTTGATTGCAACATGGTCAGTATGCACAAATGTTTGATAGCTTGTAATGTAATGCCTAAATTTGTTTAATGAATGCATAACGACCAAGAGTTCCTTTTCGGTCATAGTATAATTTAGCTCAACCTTTGACAAATTCTCACTAATAAAATAGATGGCATAAGGCAGTTTCTCTTCTACCTATCCTAGGGCTTCTCCTATGGCTTTGTGTGAGGCATCAACATGAATATGAAAGGGGAGGGCCTATTTTGAGCCTCGGAGAATTGGTGTAGTGGTTAACTTACCCTTCAGAATGTCTAAGGCCTCTTGACAGCTTTTTGACCATATGGAATCTTTGGCCAACAACCCAAATAAAGGAGAGGCCAACTTGTTGAAGTCTTTTATGAACCTTCAGTAGTAGCCAACTAACCCTAAGAAAATCTTGACATATCTCTTCTTTTGCAGAGGTGGGACCTTTTGGATGATTGCTATTTTGTTCAAGTCCACCTGCATTCCTTATTGAGATATTGAATGACCTAGCACAGTCCCTTCAATCATTAAGAATTCACATTTTTCAGGACTAAGAGACAGGTTCATTTCAATGCATTTGTGTAGTACTTTGCATAGGTTAGTCATGGCTTCTTGAAAATCATAGCCATAAGGTGTAAAATCATCCATATAAATTTCCACTGCATCATGGACTAATTCGGTGAAAATACTCAAGATTTCTCTCTAGAAAGTGGTAGGAGCATTGCATAGGCCAAAAGGAAGGACCCTATAGGCAAAAGTACCCCAAGGATAGGTGAATGTGGTCTTATCTTGGTCTTCTAGGAAAATTTGGATTTGGTTGTACCCACTGAATCCATCTAGGAAAGAAAACAACTTTTTCCCTGTCATGCCAGCTAGCACTTGGTCAATGAAGGGTAGAGGAAAATTATACTTCTTTGTGGCTTTTTTAAAGTCCCTGTAATCGACTCAAATCCTCCACTTACCATTTTTCTTAGGAACTAACACTAAAGGGGAGACCCACTCATTGTCGAAGATAGGGTAAATGAATCCTGCATCTAGCAGTTTTTGCAGTTCTTCTTTGACTATATCTTTAAGAGCTGGATTCATCCTCTGTGGTTGCTGGACCAACTTGCAACCTTCTTTGATGTATATTTGGTGAGTACAAAATGAGGGGTGTACTCCCTTCATTTCCTTGTAACTCCAAGCGTAGGCTTCTAGGTTTTCATTTAACATGTTGCATAGCTTCTCGTCTTCGGGAGCAGAAAGGGATGGATTAATTTTCAAGGTTTTCTCTGGGCCGAATTCTATGGTTTTGACACGAAGTAGGTTGGAATCGGCAAAGCATAATTCAATTGGATGACTGTTTTGGGTTTCCCTTACTTCTTCTTCTAATGGTAATGAACCAAGAGTTGGACTTTGGAGCAGGTGTTCAATCAAGTCATCCTCATCTTTCTGTCCTCCTCCCATGGTTGCTTCTAAAGCATAAAGTTGGGTGGAATAAACCTCATCTTCTTCCTCCTCCTCCAATCGTAAAGGTAAATCATGCTCTAGAGAAGGTTGAGCAGGAGGGTATAGAACTAACTTCTTGGACATATGCCCATTCTTTATGGTCATATTCCCAGCTCTGCAGCTAATGTAAGCATCGGTTACGACCTCCCAAGGATGATATGATAACTAGTGAGCTTAGCCTTAGGCTGGAGAACTAGAAAATCTGCAGGGTACTCCTAGGAGTCAATGGAGACCATCACATCCTCCATGATTCCCTCAAGGGTGATTGTGGAACAGTCTGCAAGTTGTAGAACTATTGTGGTCTTCCTTAATTACCCTTGGAGGTTGAGCTTGAGCATGGTGTCCTTGGTCATCACATTGATGGCGGCCCCAAGATCGATCAGAGTGTGTGGAAAATGGGGCCATTGATGTGCACATCTACTATAGGGCTTCCAGGGTCCAAATATTTAGGACATATTACCTACCCCAACATTAAGTCGAAAAAATGCCCAATGACATTAATGGTAGGGGCATCCCTTTTTCTTCTTCCTGGATTCTTGAAGCATTTATCCTTAATCAACTTATTGTAAACGGGAACATCTTTTATTGCCTGGAGAAGGGGGATTTTTACACAGATTTTTCAATTCTCCCAAAAGTCCAGTTTCTTCTGGGGTAGGTTGGAGTGGTTGGGCTAATCTCTCAGGAAAGGGTGGATTTACTTTAAAGTTGCTTTCCTCTCTTTCTTCCTCAACCTCCCTATGTGGAGGAGGAGGTTGGTTATCTGGGAGGAGTCTCCCCGATCTTAGGTTAATCTCCTGGATTTCCACAGCATAAGCTAGATATGATGTCTCTCCACTTTATACTTGTTGAGCCTTCCTATTGTTTAGGTTTGGATTTGGCTGGGCCGGCATCTAGGGTTGCTTGGGTGGAGCAAAGTGTAGGAGTTGTGGTTGGGTAGGTGGTGGAGGCAATAGAACTGGAGCATTGTTGTATTGGCGCCTCCACCCCCAGAGTGGTGTATTCCACTGAGGTTGTGGCAGAGCGTAAGGTTGAAATGACTGGTTGGCTGGTTGGGAATGATACTGAGATGCATAGGACCAAGGAGGGGGTGCATACCAAGAAGGATGAGAAGGGGGTCCCCAAGAAAGTATAATTGTGGTTTGGTTGGGGTTGTAATATGCATGGGATGACCCTTGCATGCCCTGCTAGTATGGTCTAGGCCCAGGAGGCATCCTTTGGTTAGTGTAGCAAAGCTGCTCAGTGACCCCTTTAGCTCCTTGATATACAACTTTGAGTCCGGGTAAAGAAGGACACTTATCTATGGAGTGGTTTTCTTCACAGACCGAGAAAATTTCAATATAGTTCAATGGAAATTCATTCCTAGGATGCCTCCTGGTGCATCTAGGACAAAAAATGGCCAAGGCTCTCTCTACTTCCTCTTTCTTCCTTTTGATGTTCATGGTGTCCATTTGCAAGGAAAGGGTTTGCAACATATCACTTTTGAAATCTTCCAGCATATTTCCAATTTCACCCTTGATGGATGAGTTGGAAGATGATGTATTGGCCATAGGTTGACTACCTCTACCCTTTTTCATGGTTGCCCTCGAATGGTTTCTAAAGACATTCTTGATATCCTCATAGGGTAATTGGTAGATATCTCCTCCTACTAACAAGTGTAAGGTATCTAGAAGGTCTTCTCTTACTCCCTTGAGCAGGACCAACTTTAGTGACTCAGGGTCAAGTGTGCACCTGGCCCTTTTGTAACTAAGTTGGAATCTTTCTTCATAGTCTTCTAAGGATTCATCCTAGCCTATGGTCATCTTGAAAATTTCTCCTTTAGTATCCTTTGAACTACACTAGTCCCGATATTTGTTGTTAAAAGCTTGTTGCATTGAGCCTTGGTTGTGATGCTATCTCTAGGTAAGCCCATGAACCAACACAATTCAGCATCCTTGAGAGTAGATGGAAATAGCTTAAAATTTTTCTCATCATCTGTATAGTCATAGGTTCAGCATATAACAAAAAAATCAAACAGGAATGTATCGGGGTCCTCTATGGTCAGGCAATGGAAATGAGGTAGGGTAGAGGGGCTTATATTCTTCTTCTTAGTGTCCCCGTTGGTTTCCCTGATGGGGAAGGCACCCTCATCTCTCTCTCTATTCCCTCTGTCATTTCGGTTTTCCTCCATTGGTTCAGTAGGAATGGGTTCCTCTTCTTTTTCTTCCCCTGTAGTTTCTTCAAATATGCCAGGTTGCTCACCTAAAGGTTCCTCTAGTTCACAACCACCAAAGAAGAGAGAAGGTTTTTTGTTGGATGCAATGGGGGTGTTTGGCAAAAATTTCCCTAAATTGTCCCTATTCCTATGAGGCATGAAAGGAAATGTTTTTGGGTTGGTTTTGTATTTTTTTTTAAACTGGAAAGTACATGTAGAAATGAAATTGTTGATTGAATGAAAACCACTGACAGAATGAAAAGTATACTTGCTGAATTGAAATCCTACTTGCATAATGGAAAGGAAAGTAGATAATGAAAAATGAAGGAAAGGAAGCTACTAGATTACTTTTGCATAAATAAACTAATGGAAAAAAATTGAAGACAAGAAATAGAAGAAAACAAAGCAATAATCACATTCTACTCAGAAACCTCCCTGGCAACGATTCCAAAAAGTGATGAGAGCTAGTATTGCAGCAAGGATGTTGCAACTCCTAGGCTACTAGCTTTACTTATCAACCCGGGCTTCGTACAAACTTGGAGGTGATAGTGATATTTCTAAAAGTAAAAGTGAAGGTCCAACTTGTTGTCAATGTTCATCCGGCGGGAGACCCTAGGGGTTCCAAGCCAGATTTATATAGAGTCAAAAGAAGCTTAATTCTTTGATGGAAGAAGATGAAATCTATTCTAAGGGAGCTACTCTACTGTAGTAATGAAGAAAACAACATGTAATGCTAAATCACACTATATCATAATTAACCATTTAAACAATTATGCTAAGCAAAATTGCTAAATCAACACTAACCTAATGTTGCTATCTAAGCTACAGAAGTAAAGAGCATCAAACCATACTAATGTGTAAGCAAGAAAACTAAACTAAATATGTTTTCACTTTTTTTGGTGTTTTAGGCAAAATCAAATATGAAAATTAATTGTTCTTGTGGATGTGACAGGTGGATGGAAGGTGATTGAGGATGGCTAAAAGGCTTATGGAGTGGTTGGATGGTGTGGAAGGGTCTTAGGAGGCTTTTTGTGACTTCCTAGAGGTTCCCCATCAATTCAGCCTCAAAACAGGTCGTTTTAGGAAAACCTACAGGATATACTAGAAACCTACAGGATGATCCTGTAGGAATTACAGGAAACCTACAGGGTACGACCGAGAGCTAATTGTGAGGTGTTGGAAGTGTTTGGAAGCATGGAAAATGTGTGTGATGAGTTGTATGGGGTGTTAGAAGGTCTAGGAGCACTCAAGGGTCAATATCTAAGATGAGAGATGGCTAGATTCACTCAATGTATCTAGGGGAATTTAAATGAAAAATGACAAAAAAAACTAGTGAAGGTGATGGTGGAAAAAGAGATGGCTAGGGTGGATGAAGTGGAAGGTGGCTATTGGTGATGAATTTTGGGTTTCCTCCTGAAACACTTGCTTTTCTTAAAACATGTGTGTTTTCCAAGAACTATGCCACAAGATACATTTTCATATACTAGAAAAGCATGAATCAATTGCCTATATTATGCATGAAGAAAGTGTTGAAGGGAATTAAAACATGTGTGAGATCTTATTGTAGAAATGAATATGGAAAAGGATGATAATGAAATGAACCAAATACTGAATCAAAGACAACAAACTCCATAGCTCATGCAAGAACTAGAAATCTGTGTTTTTGGGGCTACTAAAGGGTCTCTTCCTCAAGTCATGGTCCTAGAGGGAGGAAGTGAGGCCAAGACACCTGCTGACAACCTTATGGTGATCATTTTTCTCCTTGCTAACCTACTAATTGAAAGAAGGAACAAATGGAACCAAACTAACATACAACCAATCTAATCTACCCTTTTGTAATGGAAATGCAGCTACTAAGAAAATGAACAATTAAACTATGAATCTATGCTAGCATACATGTATAATAAAGAGGAGCCTTGGCTACTAGGGTTGGGCACTAACCCAAGAGCTTCAGCCCTCTAATTTAACTCAGTGCTAGCTCAAAACAAAACTCATTCTTATTATCAAAACAATGGATTACATCAAAAACTGTCACAAGTCTTGTAGCTCGAAAATAGAGTAGAGTTTTACAATCAAAAATCCAAATCCGAGTTCCTAGGCCTCTCTAGTTATACATCTGAAGTCTCCAATGAATTCCTTAAAATTAGGGAGGCTCAGTTCCCAAACTCGAGATAAACTGGTGCTTTGTCTTTCACTTGCTCGATTGCCTTCTAGTACTCATGATTTGGCTATTTGCACTTTGAGCTGATGGAGGAATATTCGAATGGAGGGGTTGTAAATGAGGAGGATTTCCCTCTATAATTCCTCTCCCTTGTCCCATTCGAGTTTTGACCAAGGTCTTTGCCAAAATTCTTTGCTTTTATCCTTTAATCATGCATTAAATGCACATTAGACCACACAACAAAATATCAAACTCTAACTCATCTCATAAACAAAATACAATTAAAAGCATGCAATAAGTTATGAGAATAGTTGGTTTGACTAAGCTAGGAGGTGAATTAAGGCCCATATAATTAGCCAATAATGAGGCTCATCATATATATATATATATAGATATATATATATATATATATATATATATATATATATATATATATATATATATATATATCTATATATATATATATATATATATAGATAGATAGATAGATATATAATCTTAATCTTAATCTTAATATATAATCTTGGTTATATATCATATTAATATATATAATAATCTTACATAATAATGATAATAGTAATTGTTATTAATGTGTATTTAGATCAAATTGATTTCTTGGGTATTAAAAATGTAAGGGATTTCTTTGAGATCTTTAAAATTTTATTTATTTATTTGAAATCACCATGATTTTACTAAGTTTTAAGGTTAAGAAAATTGTCCATATCACAAATATTTGGAAAATGAGATTTAAACTCAATATACACCAAGGACATTTCAAGATAAAGTTCTTTTAATATCACAAAGATAATAAAAATTTTCATCTCATAACATTTTTTTAAGTGACTAATATAATTTCAAAAATTAACCAAAGCTCATAAATAATAATAACAATTGTTAATTCTATCTATTGAAATAATTGCTTTTAGAAATGTTAAATACAAAATTGTATGAATACTCACTATAAAATATTCTCCAAACACTATCGTAATATGAATGAATTTTAATCAATTATTACAATTTATTAATTGACATAAACTATACAAGAGACACTAATTGGATTGTAGGTGTAAAGAATCGAGTGCACTACTTGGGTTCTAGGGTTGATGGGAGACTATTGGTAGAAGGCTATTGGGTTTTATATCTTCACTTGGTAATGTTAGGTACTAGTGTGTACCTAGTCATAGATATGTCATTGACCCTGTGGGACGAAGGCCACACCCTAGGGGTGACACAGTGTTGAGAGACTTCTGAGTAACTTAGTCTATAGCTAGATGGAACATGATAAATTTGTAGCCAATCAATGTTTTCTCAAAAATATAAATGTTTCTTTCAGTTCTTAAATGATTTTTTTTTTAATTAATCATTTATTTCATGTGCTACATGTGAATAAAAATTTAGTGGTGTCATTGACAGTATTATGATGAAATCCCATGGAATGTTGTGATTAAACATATGAAGAACCCTAGTTCAACCTGGCTACACAATGTAGAAGAAAATAATCTATTCATTAATATAATTAAAAATTAAGAATATAAATATGATGTCATCCAACCATATGTCAAGTGTTCAAGTTGAATTTAAATGCACATGAATATTTCACTTAGCTATTTAATAAATTGAATAGTACAATGAATATAGATAATGAATTGTTTGAATATAAGAGATTTGTGTTGGAGGGTTCATGGAAAACTAAAATAGGATCCATTAGGTAGGCATTTTCATAATTTTTTTGTAAATGCATACAAAATCATTTTCCAATAAAAAACCATGTTTCCATTTCTAAGTAATATCAACTAAACAATCACGGAAACTATTGCATTCAAGGCATCTTGGCACTTGTCTTTTGAATGGGAGGAATATTTCTCAATCCATGAGAATGGAACATGATGATGTTTATTTTAGCTTGTCCACAATGAAGGCTATCGATGAGTGGGTTGAGGAGAAATAAGTTATTGGTTACACAAGTCTAGCTTCAAAAATGGGTTTATATGGTTAAGCATTGACAAAATTGATTTCTAAATGTATAAAAAGAGTTTTCCATGAAATACCTTGATTCTAATTTCAAAGTAACATCAACTAAGACAACTAATGAAACTATTGTTTCCAAGGAATCGTAGTTCCCATGCTTCAAATGGGAGGATTTCTCAGGCCACATGAATGGAACATGTGATGTCCAGTCCAACTTGTCCATCATGAAGGCTGATGCATGATGAGTAGGTCAAGGAGAAAAATGACATTCGCTAAGCGAGTAAGAATCTGAACTCATAGACTAATCCAAATTTGTATCTACAATGCTTGGATATCAACAATTTACTAGCAAGTTCACCACTATTTAAACATATATTAGGATTATGGAGATAAATTAACAAGGCAACCATTATACGTTGATTTGTTACCATGGCCAAATATCCCAAACATGCACAAGCCAATTTAACATATCATAAGAATAGTTGCCAAGGACCATCAATAATTCATTGAACTAACACATATGATCATTGTAGCTTAAAATTAAAATCTAGGAGGGATATAGCCACCATGAATAGGTTAGTTATGAACTAACAATAGATCTCAAGTTCTAACATGGTAAGCACCCAATAACATGGATATTTTAAATGGATAATTTCATCTCCTTGACATTTATGTTATAATTTTACCATCTCTTTATTAAATTATTTATGTGAGTCGTATATGAGTCTTCAAACCCTCCAATACCTTCAACACATGTATCTACTATAACCATGTCAAATTTCAATGCATGCAACAACAAAAAAATCAACACTGGCCCCTTTCACAGGTCACTCTGTGTGGGGTAAATTAATTAAAGCATAATTTCAACTAAATTGGTAAATTTTAAGTGGTGGATTGGTACTTAGGGGTAGGCCCTCAATAAGTAACAATAATCTTGACATAAATGGTAATTGGTTCCTAGATAGACATCATTTTTACATTCATGGGGACTCATCCTTAAAGATTCGAAGCAGGAGAATAAGAGACATATAATATGTTGTATCCTCTTTATTTTTCCTTTCAATGTTCATGTTGTAGAGGAAGACTTATTTGTGAATATAGGGAGTAATTCAAAAATTTAGAAAAAGAAGAAGAAGAATAAAATAAAAAAGAAAAGAAGCAAGAAGAAAAAGGAGAAAGGACAAAACACAAGGGAATGTGGGCTACCCCCACATTTCGTATCAAATGGTTAAACAACAGGAACTTACTGGGTGGATTGTTGTCTGTCCCGAAGCTTCCCAATCCTAGTGAGACTCCGACGGGGAAACTAGTGTAACCACCCGTCCCACATTTACCCAACTCACAAGCTTGCCAGGGTAAACATGAGATGAGAGCTACTATGCAAGACATGCTTTCCAAGATGCACTTATGGAAAATGGGGTCCATTTGTCCAGAACTGACTACAAACAACCAGTGGCACATGATCACATTTTTATCATCCTAACCTGACCCAACACTATATTTTCAATAAATTTAACACAATGTTCTATTATTGGCAATTTTTCAGGTTCTAAACTTCTGAGGCCGTTTCAAGGGCCTAAACAACATTTTTAGGGAAAATGGAGTGACTAGAAAAGTGCCAATTTTTTTTTCATAAATTTATTACTGTGCCACTTTGTGGAGATCTTCGAAACAAGATATTATGATAGTCAAACGAAGATTGTATGCCAAAGTTATGACCCCGAGAAGTTGGAGGTCCAAATTACTCATTTATACAAACACTTGTGTGCATAGTACCTGTAGGTTATAAATACATATATGTTTACTAATTCAATAAGCTTACCAGAGAATTATCAAGAAGGCTTTATACCCTCTCACAATAGCTACAACAACGCTATTAATCCATATATTCATCAACCAATTAATAACTAAACAAATTCATTATAAGAGCCATAGGTAATACACATCATATAATCAACATATAACTAGAAAATAACCAACATAGAGACCATGGAAACTTAGCCACAATATCGCCAACATAATCACTACAAATGCTCATAGATCAAAATAAGGAAATGTCTCATAATAATATATGAAAATACCAACCAAGTTAGGGACTTCCACGTACCACCCAACCATAGATTGGGATGAACCAAATCTCCCTTTCATCCAATCACCCCCATGCCATATTCAAAGCATGAATGTGAGATCTCATGGAATAAACCAGAACAAAACCAAACTAGGGCTTCCAGAGGCCAAACCACCTAAACTGTCAACCATAATGATTCCACATCCATAGTTAGACATGAATAAAACCAACTAGATTGATCTCTATCCAAGTTGTCCAAAGCTCCAAGAACTAGTAACTCAACCCACAACTTTCTAGGGCTCTAGATAATTTTTCCAACATAGCTCCAGGGACTAGTAACTCAACCCACCAAGGGCTCCAGAGTATTTTTACCAACCTAGGCTCTAGGACTATTAACTCAACCCAAGTCGTTTCAGGGCTTCTAGAGCATTTGTTCCAACCCACAACCATAACGAATTATGAGAACCAATAAGAAAAAAATCAAGCGGAAAAAACCCACAACACCATGGCTATCAAGGAATGGCAAAGAAAGGCTAAACCCATTGTCAATCCACGGAAATCTCCATGCCAATGAAAACACATAACGAGAAAATCACATTCATACCATGCATCCATAAACTAATAAGGAAATCATACATGCAACCTGTTACCAACAAAGAAATCCAGATGTAGCCATTGATCCAATTGTTCCCTTGTGCTTTCCTTCTTTCCTTTGCCTTCTTTCTCCAAATCCAATATATGCCAAAGTGATCCATGAATGATCCAAGAATGCTCTAACCATTTAGGAGTACGAGAGAGTGGGAGAATTAAGAGTTATCCAAGCTAAAACTGACAAAAGGTTGTGAACTAATCCTTAGAAGCCTTTTTATTATTGAGTCCTCTATTTTCTTCATTTTCCTTCAATTTCCCTCTCATGCAAATTTGTGACCTTTCACCTCCCTTTTCTCTCATTTTCCTTTATTTTCATAAATAAATTGCCAATTATTTCCACCTTTCCTTTTCCAATTCCTTTGCCAATTTCCATAGCCATTAATTAATCAAAGGAAAATTGGTTATAATTTCCATTTCATTTATGAAAATAAAGGAAAATGAGAGAAAAGGGAGGTGAAAGGTTATATATTTGCATGAGAGGGAAATTGAAGGAAAAATGAAGGAAAATGAAGAAAATAGAGGTCATCTTTGCCAATTTCCATACCCATTAATTAATCAAAAGGGTTACCCATCACTATATTTTTCCCCACATTCATCTTAGAATACGTGTCCCATGACCTTGGCATTATATCTTATTTACATAGAAAATCAACCAGGGGTTATTACAAACTCCTCCCCCTTTGGGGAACACCATCCTCAATGTTCAATGACACCTATGACTAGAAAATCGTTGAAAAAAACACATACTACCCATGGAGCTTTATATCATAGCTTGATGTAATATTTATAATGAAAAACAACTACAAAGCATGACAAATATGACAATCATGCCGCTTATTGGAGCATTATAATATAGTTCACTGCGGCATCTACAACAACATGCTTATACATATACCAAAAGCTCATTTTCTTGAACCAACAAATAATGAAGGATATAAAGTCTACATCTGATCATCCATCTCCCATGTAGCTTCATTGGACCCAAAGTGCTTCCACTGCTCTTTAACTTTCTCTATTGTTCGGTTCTAGAGAGATTTATTTCCACTGGAATATGCATTGTGGTTCTGGTTAGAATTCTCCCTCTAGTTCCTCCTGCAATACAGGCCAATCAATCATATGATCAACATCTTGTACATACTCCTTAAGTAATGAAACATGGAATACATCCTAGAATTTCACTATTGGAGGCAATGCCAGTCAGTAGGACATTGGTCCAATCCTCTCAAGGATCTAGAAAGGACCATAATATCAAGGTGTCATCTTGGCACATGACCCAATCATCAAGGAGATACTCTTGGGCTTGATGTGCAAGTACACATGTTACCCAACTTGAAACTCCTTAAATGCCTTGTGTTGATCCACATAACTCTTTTGCATTTCTCGTGTTGCCTTTAGATTCATCTTGATAACTTACATTTCATGTTTCATCTCTGCCAGCATATCTGATCCAATCAATACCATGTTCATTAGATCACTCAAGATGATAGGAGTATGACAACTCAACCTATAAAGTGCTTCAAAATGACTCATCTTTAAGGACTCTTGATAACCATTATTATAGGAAAACTCAACCAGTGGTAGATACTCTTCCCACTTCCTCTACTGATGCATAACATACATCCTCAATTTGTCCTTAAGAATCCTATTAACCCTCTTTTTTCGTCCATCTTTTTGCAGATGATAAGTTGTACTAAGGGCTAACTTTATCCCCAAACCTACAAATAACTCTTTCCAAAACCTAAAGTGAACTTGGCATATCTATCTAACATAATATTCCTAGTAATAACTTTTAACCTCACTATCTCCCTGATGAAGACTTGGGATACCTCACTAGTTGAATTCATAGACTTCACTGGAATGAAGTGAGCTACCTTGGTCAACCTATCAACCACAACCATAATGGAATAATGTTGTTTGGATGTCATTGGTAAACCTGCAATGAAGTCAATGGAAATGACCTCCCATTTCCACTCTGGAATCGAAATCGGCTACAATAAACCACTTGGATTCTTACACTCTACTTTTACCTCTTAACAATCCAAACTCCTCGCAAAAAAATAAGCCACCTCTTTCTTCAAGTTCAGCCAATGGTAGAACTTCTTAACCAATATCAATGTCTTCTAATATTACAGGTGACCTAAATATGGCTTGACATGAAATATCTGCAAGATAAGCTTCTTGAGCTTGTTGTTGTCTGGCAGGTAGATCATCTCCCTAAATCTGACCAAACCATATGTCCTGAGATGATAATCCACATCTTGTTCACCTATACCCTGCTACTGTAACATGTGCTTAAGTTGTTGGTACTTGTCAACCTATTATCTTGCCTGCAATATCTACTCTTGTAAGTCTATCCCATATGAATTCATTGTTGTAATTTGATTTTTTTGGCAAATTTTCAGGTTCTAAACTTCTGATGCCATTTCAAGGGCCTAAACGACATTTTCAGGGAAAATGGAGAGACTAGAAAAGTCCCAAAAATTGTTTCATAGATTTATTACTTGGCCACCTTGTGGAGATCTTCAAAACAAGATATTATGACAATCAAACCAATATTGTATGCCAAAGTTATGACCCCGAGAAGTTATAGGTCCAAATTACTCATTTATACAAACACTTTGTGTGCATAGTACTTGTAGGTTATAAATACATATGTTTACAAATTCAATAAACTTAACAGAGAATTATCAAGAAGGCTTTATGCCCTCTCACCATAGCTGCAACAATGCTATTAGTCCATATATTCATCAACCAATTAATAACTAAACAAGTTCATTATAAGAGCCATAGGTAATACACATCATATAATCAACATATAACTGGAAAATTACCAACATAGAGACCATGGCAACTCAGCCACAATATCGCCAACTCAGCCACTACAAATGCTCATAGATCAAAATAAGGAAATGTCTCATATTAATATATGAAAATACCAACAAAGTCAAGGACTTCCACGTGCCACCCAACCATAGATTGGGATGAACCAAATCTCCCTTTCATCCAATCACCCCCACGTCCTATTCCAATAATGAATGTGGGATCTCATGGAATAAACCAAAACAAAAC
This sequence comes from Pinus tabuliformis, assembly GCA_031772625.1. Classification (NCBI taxonomy): domain Eukaryota; kingdom Viridiplantae; phylum Streptophyta; class Pinopsida; order Pinales; family Pinaceae; genus Pinus; species Pinus tabuliformis. The sequence continues at coordinate 316,533,197 of CM062811.1, forward strand.
CAAACCAGGGCTTCTAGAGTCCAAACCACCTAAATTTTCAAATACAGTGATTCCACCTCCACAATCAGACATCAATAACACCAACTAGATTGGTCTCTATTCAAGTTTTCCAAACCTCCAAGAACTAGTAACTCAACCCACAACCTTCTAGGGCTCTAGATAATTTTTCCAACCCAGCTCCAGGGACTAGTAACTAAACCCACCAAGGGCTCTAGAGTGTTTGTACCAACCTAGGCTCCAGGACTCTTTACTCAACCCAAGTCGTTTCAGGGCTTCCAGAGCATTTGTTCCAACCCACAAACATAATGAATTATGAGCACCAACAAGAAAATAAATAAAGTGGAAAAAACCCATAACACCATGGATGTTGCGGAAATGGCAAGGAAAGGCTAAACCCAGTATCAATCCAGGAAAATATCCATGCCAATGAGAACACATAACCCGAAAATCACATGCATACCATGCATCCATAAACCAACAATGAAATCATACATGCAACCTGTTACCATCAAAGCAATGTAGATGTATTCATTGATCCAATTGTTCCCTTGTGCTTTCCTTCTTTCCTTTTCCTTCTTTCTCCAAATCCAATTTATGCCAAAGTGCTCCATGAATGCTCGAAGAATACTATAATTGTTCAAGAATACGAGAGTGGGAGAATATAAGGGTTATCCAAGCTAAAACTAACTAAAGGTTGTGAACTAATCCTTAAAATCCTTTTTATTATTGAGCCCTCTATTTCTTCATTCTCCTTCATTTTTCCTTCAATTTCCCTCTCATGCAAATTTGTGACCTTTCACCTCCATTTCCTCTCATTTTCCTTTATTTTCATAAATAAATTGCCAATTATTGCCACCTTTCCTTTGTCAATTCCTTTTCCAATTTCCATAGCTATTAATGAATCAAAGGAAAAGTGGTAATAATTGCCATTTTATTTATGAAAATAAAGTAAAATGAGAGAAACGAGGAGCGAAAGGTCATATATTTGCATGAGAGGGAAATTGAATGAAAAATGAAGGAAAATAAATAAAATAGAGGGCGTCTTTGCCAATTTCCATAGCCATTAATTAATCAAAAGGGTTACCCATCACTATTTTTTTCTCCACATTCATCTTAGAATACGTGTCCCATGACCTTGGTATTATATTTTATTTACATAGAAAATCAACCAAGGGTTGTTACAAACCCCTCCACCTTGGGGGAACACCATCCTCATTGTTCAATGACGCCTATAACTTGAAAATCGTTGAAAAAAGTACATACTTCCCATGGAGATTTATATCATATCTTGATGCAATATTTACAATGAACAACAACTGCAAACCATGACAAACATACCACTTATTGGATCATTATATCGGAGTTCATTGCGGCATCTACAACAACATGCTTATACATATACAAAAAACTCATATTCTTGAACCAACAAATAATGAAGGATATAAAGTCTGCATCTAATCATCCATCTTCCGTGTAGCTTCATCGGAGCCAAAGTTCTTTCACTACATTTTAAATTTCTCTATTGCTCAGTTCTGGAGAGAGTTGTTTCCACTACAATATGCATTGTGGTTCTAGTTAGAATTCTTCCTCTAGTTCCACCTGCCATACAAAACAATCAATCACATGATGAACATCCTGAACATACTCCTTAAGTAATGAAACATGGAATATATCATGGAATTTAACTGTTGGAGGCAGTGCCAGTCAGTAGGACACTGGTCCAATCCTCTCAAGGATCTAGAAAGGACCACAATATCAGGGTGTCAGCTTGGCACATGACCCAATCATCAAGGAGCTACTCTTGGGCTTGATGTGCAAGTACACATGTTACCCAACTTGAAACTCCTTAAATGCCTTGTGTTGATCCACATAACTCTGCTTCCTATCTTGTGTTGCCTTTAGATTCATCTTGATAACCTGCATTTCATGTTTCATCTCTACCATCATATCTAATCCAATCAATACCATGTTCATTAGATCACTGAATCTGATAGGAGTACTACAACTCTACCTATAAAGTGCCTCAAACAGACTCATCTTCAAGGACTATTGATAGCCATTATTATAAGAAAACTCAACCAGTGGTAGATACTCTTCCCACTTCCTCTACTGATGCATAATGTACATCCTCAAATTGTCCTTAAGAATCCTATTAACCCTCTTTGTTTGTCCATCTATATGCGGATCATAATTTTTACTAAGGGCTAACACTATCCCCAAACCTACAAACAAATCTTTCCAAAACCTAGAAGTGAACTTGGCATATTTTTCTAACATAATATTCCTAGTAATACCATGTAATGTTTGCCTACCCATGGCCCGCGGACCATGGGATTGTATAAATAGAGCGAAGCTCTAAGTGTAAAAGATAGTTAAGTGGCAAATTAGAGGAAAGTATGAGATAGAAGTATAGAGCAAGTGTCTAAGTGTATCTTGGGTCATAGTTGTAGGAAGAAGCTCTGCAGCTGAGTGTGCGGACCCCTGCAGCTGAGTGCATATGGTGGAATAGAGTTTGTAACCGAAGGAAGAGAATAATATAGATAATTTTTATCTGAATTACATGTATATGTCTTGGGTTATTATCTGTTGAATATGAATTGCAATCATACTGTTTATTTACTGTGCACACTTGTATGAACTGTGAATATTGTTAAGGATAACTAAATGCATACAATAAGCTAAGTTAATCAAATAAGGAAGGATTGCTAGTAAGGACTTGGGTAATAACATTGTTTGGACCCCAAGTAGTGCTATGCGAAGACAACATCACAGGCTACGAAGTACAAGTAAGTGCGTGTAGCGACATGCACACTGGGTTGATCTGTGGACTACTTGAACCCATTAGACATCCCCGGGGTGTGGAAACCTAGTTCTAGCTGCCTCCCATACTACTTCAGGTGAGACCTCAGTCCGCACTCCACGAACTATTGCCAAAAGGTCCAGTAGCACTGGGATTTGTTTGGCTAAATCACCTCCGAACTTGGGTTAGGCCCCAACAAGCCAACAAATGGTTCCATTGTTAGGACCAGGATCTGCATAAGGGATGTCTGATGTTGTGTCATTGGAATCCGACGAAGAAAGAAATTGAAGGGTGGTTGGACAGATAAATTCACGAGTTCATGATGTAGGAAAATAGGATTCTACGAGTATCAAAGGAATAGTAGTTAGAGCACTACTTATATACAGAAATCCATGAAATTTTATTTGCATACTTCCCCTTTGAGTTATATGAGTGAATCACGAAGTTAGAAGATAGTCAGGGAAGGTGTAGGGTTGACAAACCAATCACGTGGACTCCAGAATTCTTGTGCAGACTAGAAGCATAGGAAGATAAGATCATGTGCATTGTGGACTGTTGGCTTAATCAAATTATAGGAGGATTTATCACCAAGTTCACGGTAGACACAACAGTCAGCTACAGCGAGGCGAAACAACACTTCCTCAAAGGACCATGAGGTAAGTACATTAAATCTTTGAACACTTGGATTAAAATGCTATTGTGTGAAAAGCAGGTTATGTGAATAAATTGATTTTTGGGGCTATGCAAAGTGGGAGGATCTATAGAAATGAAGGTAGTGCAGAGATAGAAAATAGTCCCTTGATTTCACCTTGGCGAGAAAGCAAGGAAGAGGTCGCGAAAGTTTCACCAAGACGTGCGATCAGTTTGATAAGGCAACGAATTCTGTGCATATCACCTTCACCTACACCACCACTAGTCTCACCATCTTCACCTCCATCTCCACCCACACCACCTCCGCCACCATTACAGTTCAATATGGTGAGCATGATAAAATTGCTGGTATTCAGAGGAGTAGGGAATGAAGATCCAGACCAATTTTGGTTCGTGGTAAAAGCTATATGGGAAGAACAAGGAGTCGTAGATGACAATATAAAGAAGGAAACACCGGTAAGTGTGTTGCAGGATCATGCAATAACATGGTACATTAAGTATTCTAATGACCATCCAGACATGGGGATCATAGATATCTAGGTTGCAGTGAATAGGGAATTTAGCAGGACAAAATCGGAGACACAATCAATTATCGGGTTTAAGGAAATCATAATGCTTCCAGGCAAAACCCCATGGGATCTAGATTAGAGATTGAATATTATGATTCGTGAAGCCAACATGACCTTGACGGATGGGCAGCACCATGCATGGTTTGTAGCGTCATTAACGTCGAATTTAAGGATGGCGCTGTCACAAGTTATCCACCCAGGCCGAAGCTTTGGAGATTGCAATGAGACTACATGAGACCACAATACAAGATCCCAACCTGGGAGTCCAGAAAATCCTCATGCAACTACAAAATTTGTGTCTGGAAATGCAGAGTTTGAAACAAGATAGGACAACTGTTAGGGTCCCACCCTAACCCCCTTATTTATGTCATGGGATCACGTCATAGTCAAGAGTCAATAAAGCCCATATTAATAATTGTAAGTGGTTAACCCGCAATTAATGACGGGACCACAGTTAGTTGCAAATGGGCGGTAGTATTAGATAGATGGTATTAATAAAATCCACGATATTGGCTTGTGGTATTGCATGTATGAGTCATATATAAAGGATAGAGACTCCCTGCGAGGAGTATTGTGTCTTGTTTTGTAATCGAGCTCTGCTCTATTGGAGGTTGCCCCCTCGAAGAGGCCTATGAACATTTCTCTCTGGATAATAAAATCATTGCTATTCTGTGCTCTGGGTATATTTTCTTCGCATATTTTGTGTTCTCGGTATCTTTTCTTCGCAAATTCTATGTTTGGGTATCGCTTTGCAGGTTAAGAGCATAACAACAACTCGCTCAAAAGCGCGCAGGAGTTATGGTGCATAAAATGCAAAGGCCAGGGGCATGACAAGGACCATTGTCTAGTCTTCGCGAACTACCTAGTGACAGGAGGGCCAATGCCATTGAGACCAGAGGCACAAGCAGGGCCGAGCTCAGTGCCTAGATTATGGTGTACGATTTGTGACATAGAAGGAAAGCATGCTACAGATAACTGTCACCTATTATAGAAGTATACATAGACATCCCAACAATTTTTCTGTAATTTTGCAGGTTGGTTCGCCATGATGAGTGCACCTGCAGAAGCTACGAGCTGATGATGGATCAGACTCCTTCCTAAAAAGTGCAGACCGAAGCAAAAGCTCTCGATCCAAATGAAGAAATGGCGTGCGCTAGATTTCAGGGGCACAGACGAGGTCGAGGTGGAATTGGACCAGGAAGGGGTCGCGGACAACTGATTTGTTACAATTGCGGAGGGCCAAGGCATTATGCCCGTGATTGTACAAATCCAACGAGAGCATCATGTTTATATTGTACTCAGTTTGATTATGAGATGAATGACTACCCTACACTGATAGCGATGCTACACGATAAAGGGATACTCTAGCCTCCTTCGACTCAGAATTTACAAATGATGAGGTTTGAGCCACGCAAAGAGGACCCAAATGTAAACATCGTGGTTCGAAGTCATATCATGACAGGAGATGACAAAGGTAAGCAACCTGAAGAAAGTGCGTGGGTTCGTAAGGCTCCTACAAAGGAACTTGAATTTGATTTGGAGAGCACGAAGGAGAAATTCATGCATGCTAAGAAGAGCTTCACAGAGGCCTCCACTTTAGGTAGTAAGGATCAACTAGGACTAGAAATGGATCCTTCAATGCTCACTACCTTTCTGGAGACATGTATGAAGCTGTTGCACGCCAGCAAGGCTATGAAGGGATTGCAGGAGCTTATCACTAGGTGTGCTAGGTTGGGAGAACTGTGCATAGTCTGGAAGCTCACAAAGCACACATCGCGAATAGGAAGGGAAATGAGATTGGCTGCACAAATCGGGGAGTATGAAATGGATCAAGTAATTCTGGATCTAGGATTGGATGCGAATGTGCTGCCAAAGTAGACATGGGAGCGCATGGGTAGGCACTCGTTGCAATGGTCCCCTATTCAATTGTGAATGGTGAACCAGCATAAGATCCTATCGATGGGAAGATTGCAGGGGATAACAATAGACATCGAAGGTGCGAGCGCGCTTGAAAATTTTGAAGTGATAGAGATTTTCGATGATAGAAATCCCTATCCCATGCTACTTGGAATAGATTGGGCCACTGATATGAATAGAGTGATAAACCTGAAGAAGTGCAAAATGATCTTTGAGAAAAAGTCACTGCACGTAGTGGTACCTTTAGACCCTGCGGAAGGATCACGCTACAAAGAGCCAGTGCGCGACGACGAGAGAGATGATAAGCTAGATTGTATCTACAAGATAACCACTCGGAAATATGATTGGGTTAATCCTATAGTGGATGGACGGATTTCGTGGGAGTGTGAAAGCTCCTGCACATTATATTCAGATGAGGAAATAGAACAATGGAAAAAACGGTTACACGAGGTAACCACGCTCAATTGCAACATGATGATAACATCATTGTGTTGTGTGACAATAGAGGTAAGGGATCTTTCTATGTATGACGGGTTGACAGCAGTGGATGAATTCCTGAACAAATTTGAAAGAGAAGTGCCAAAATGACAGTGTTTTGACGCTCTGAAATGGTCACTGCGCGCTACGCCTCCAAGGTGGTAGGGTACGCATCAAAGAAGTTTTGAGGACTAGTGCGGATACCGAAGGATGATGCACTTACAATTTGGGAAGCCTCAGATGCAGATGGAAGACGCGTATGATGGACAAAATAGCCTGCATTCCCACCTCTCCAGATGGGTACAGGCATATGGTACGCAACCTACAGGAATGCACACCGTCCTCATGATAGGAAATAGGAACGACAAGCAGGAATGGGAAAAATTAGGGCACAAATGACGAAGTATGATAAGACCAAGCGCACTAAAAATCATACACGAGGAAGCCTTTGACAAGGTGTGTGAAGTGTTGAATAGGGTCCACCATGTGAGACGCACCAACTCGGACCTGCGCGTACCAACGATTGTGTGGGCTTATAGGACCATGTGCAAAACTCTGACTGTGCAAGCACTTTCAAATCAGAAGTTTGAAGTAGAGGTTGTAATACCTATGGCGCATGCGAAGCCGAATCCACGCGTAACAACACTTGTAGATACGACGTTCCACATAGACCGAAACGATGAAATCACACAGCTACAAGAAAAAGAACATATAAGGCTCAAGGAAGAAATCTGACAAGGAAACTTTAGACTTTGTGAACTCGAAAGCAACCAGGTATGGCTAAGGGAGAAAATCGTTTTGATGGATGCAAAGGTCATGGAGCTGGAAGACAAAATGAAGGAAGCATTTCTCGTCAAAAACTAGGAAGGGTAACTCAAGATGTGTATGATCGTACTAACAAGTTGGAGGACTATTGCCGTGAACTGGTTAGTCTGTTGCCATGGCTTGGATAGCATGTCGCCAAATGAAGTGACCAGGGTAGCATGTTGCAAGTAGTAAAGTGCGCGGTGCTGATCACCATAATGAATGATGAGGATTCTCCGTGAGCCATGGTGGAGGATGGGATGGAGTCCCGCATGGGTGGTACAACCACCTAACTAGCCATGGGAGAACATTCTTAGCACTCCAGGAAGCTGAAAGGGAGCGCGAAACTATAAAATATTCTGCCTAGGAGTTGCGCGATATTGGAAATGCATGTAGAACCAGAATGTCACAGGGTCTGTGACCATGCATGGAGGGTTTTGCTGCCGTGCGGGTTGGCTGGGAAGTGATGATTGGTGTCACTATTCATATGGGATGTTAGATTTGAGGCCAAATGGAATGGGTGGCAGGCATTTAAGATGCGAGTTATGGGAAAGATTTGGGAAAATCTACTGCCAAGAAAGCATTAATGGCCTGAAATTGGGGGGAACAGTCAAATTCGAATTTGAAAGGTGCTATAAAAATCAAAGGGCTGACCAACGAACAAAACTTGGTCATTTGAGAATTGAGCACTTGAGTAGAGCACAGAGCATTGAGAACTGAGTGATAATTGAGCCCCTAAGTTCGCGAGAGACAAAATACAACCTAGAGATGATGACGACCACTAAGGATGGGTTGGGAATTGAAGAGGTACCTGCCAGCGAGGTTGCACAGACCCAAATGGTGGAGGATGTTCCAGAAGGCACCAAGGTGGTGACAGAAATCCCCAAATCACCACAAACACCGAGGCGCAAGAAGGATAAACAGGGAATGGGTCCAGTATGCATGTCCTCAAGGAATCCCCTTCAAGTTGCACACCTTCAAAGTAAATGACTTAGTGTTGATGTATGACAGTAAGTTTGAAAAATTTCCAGGAAAATTTAGAATGCATTGGCTGGGACCATACGTGGTTAAGGAGGTCACAGATGGAGGCATGATCTAGCAAGTCAAACTAAATGGAGAACCTTTCGCAGGAAAAGTAAATGACATTGGCTTGAAGCCTTACACAGATGGGCCGATTATCTGACTAGCCGACCGAAGCATAGTCTTCGCGACCTGGGGAGCTGGACAAGGGCATGGGACTATAAACTTATGCAGTATATGTCCGTACATATGTAAGGACACAATTCAGACACAAAGGTCTCAAAACAGAGGATGCCACAGATTCAGTAAGCAGCGGCGTAGCACGCTGTAAACATCAGGACCGGTCGAGACCAATTGGAGGGACTCCGAACCAAGATCGTTGCGCTGACAAAGTGACTCGAGGGCGAGTCATGATGTTTGTGTTGGGGGCCTATTGAGCATGGAATACCCCCACAGCGTGTTTTGGGGCTCAAAGCCCAAGTTTTGAGTAATATTATTGTAAAGCTCTGCGAATTGCGAGTGAGAAATGTATGTTAGACTCATAGGGTTGTCTGTCCTAAGTTTGAATGTAATGTCAGCCTACCCATGGTCCGTGGACCATGGGATTGTATAAATAGAGCAAAGCTCTAAGTGTAAAAGATAGTTTAGTGGTAATTTAGAGGAAAGTATGAGATAGAAGTATAGAGTAAGTTTCTAAGTGTATCTTGGGTCGTAGTAGTAGGAAGAGGCTCTGTAGCTAAGTGCGTGGACCCCTGCAGCTGAATGCGCAGGGCAGAGTAGATTCTGCAACCGAAGGAAGAGAATAATAAAGAGAAGATTTATCTGAATTATGTGTATCTATCTTGGGTTATTATATGTTGAATATGAATTGCAATCGTACTGTTTATTTACTGCACCCACTTGTATGAGCTGTGAATATTGTTAAGGATAACTGAACGCATACAATAAGCTAAGTTAATCAACTAAGATAGGATTACTAGTAAGGACTTGGGTAATAACATTGTTTGTCCCCCGAGTAGGGTTGCACGAAGACAACATCACAGGCTGCGAAGTACAGGTAAGTGCACAGAGCGATGTGCACGCAGGGTCGAACCACGGACCACTTGAACCCATAAGGCATCCCTAGAGTGTGGAAACCTAGTTCTAGCACCCTCCCATACTACTTCAGGTGAGACCTTAGTCCGTGCTCCACGGACTATTGCTGAAAGGCCAGTAGTACCGGGATTTGTTTGGCTAAATCACCTCTGAACCTGGGTCAAGCCCCAACAAGCCAACATGTTGTATGGATGTCCTTGGTAAGCTTGCAATGAAGTCCATAGAAATGATCTCCCATTTCCACTCTGGAATCAAAATCAGCTACAATAAACAACTTGGATTATTACACTCTTCTTTTACCTCTTAACAATCCAAACACCTCGCAAAACAATAAGCCACCTCTTTCTTCAAGTTTGGTCAATGTTAGAACTTATTAACCACTATCAATGTCTTCTAATATCATGGGTGACCTGAATATGGCTTGACATGAAATTCCTGCAAGATAAGATTCTTGAGCTCGTTGTTATTTAGCACATAGATCATGTCCCTAAATATGACCAAACCATATGTCATGAGATGATAATCCACATCTTGTTCACCTGTACCCTGATACTGTAACATGTGCTTAAGTTTTTGGTACTTGTCATCCTGTTGTCTTTCCTGCAATATCTACTCCTATAATTCTATCCCATATGAATTCATTTTTGTAATGTGATTTACCTGCACTCTCCTACTAAGAGCTTATGCAACCCTATTCTCTTTTCCCTTAATGTACCTGATCTCAAAGTAAAACTCATTGACTATAGACAACTACCTAGCTTGTTTGAAATTAAAATTAGGTTGTTCAAACAAATACCTTAGCCGAATGTGATCGCTCATTGGAATAAACCACCTAGCCATAAAATAGTGCCTCCACATCTTCAATACATGAATTATCACTACCAACTCAAGATCATGATTTACATAATTTTTCTCGTGTTCATTCAATTTCCTTGACTCATAGCATACCACTTGTCCCTCTTGCATCAAAAATCCACCAAGTCCTCTCTTTAAGCATTTGTACATACTAAAAACTCTTTATCTGGATCTGCAATCCTTAGAACTGGAGCATTTCTAAGAAACTTCTTCAACTACTCAAAACTAGTTGCACATTCCTCTGTCCATTCAAACTTCTATCCTTTTCTTTGCAAAGATGTAATAAGATAGGTAATCTATGAGAAGTTCCTGATGAACCTCTTGTAGTTACCTGCTAATCCCATAAATGATCTGGCCTCATCCACAGTCCTAGGTGTTTCCCACTCCATGATTGCTCTAAACTTTTTTGGGTCCACTGCTATACCTTCCTTGGAAACTACATGCCCCAAGTAATGAACTTTTGTTTTAAAGAAACTACAGTTACTAAGTTTGGCATACAATTGATTCTCTATCGACAATATTAACACTGTCGCCAGATGTTTTGCATCTCTTCCTCATTCTTACAATATATCAATATGTCATTATTCATCAAACACATGAAAGTAGTTGGAGCATAATTCAAACCAAAAGGAACCACAACAAACTCATAATTCCCATACTTGGTCTAGAAATTAGTCTTGTAGATGTCATCTTCATTGATGTGTACCTGATGATATCCCAATCTCAAATAAATATTTGAGAACATTGTTTCTCCCTTCAACTGATCAAACAAGCCATCAATCTGTGGCAAAGGATACTGGTTCTATTTTTTCACCTTGTTCAACTGTCTGTAATCAATACACAACCTGAGAGTATCATCCTTATTCTTCACAAATAATATTGGCTCACCCCAAGGTGACACACTTGGCCTAATGTATCCCTTATCAAGCATTTCATTATGTTTCAACTTCAATTTTACCAACTCTGGAGTGCTCATCATGTATGGTGCATTTCATGTTGGTGATGCTCTCGACATCAACTCAATATATAATTCCACTTCCCTATGAGGTGGTAACTCTGAAATCACTATTATGAATACATCCAAAAACTACTGCAAAAATGGATACCTATTCAATACTTTCTCATCCTCAAAATCCTTCCCTTTTTCACTAGAAATATGAACTACAAACAATATACATCCTTTCCTACTACTATGCTTTCCCTACATAGTTGTAACCATTCTCACTGATGTAAGCTTATTTTTACCCATAAAAACTTGTTCTCTTAGTCATCATCCAAGCACTCAATAGCCCTATCATAATATTCCACCTTAGTCTTGTGAATGCACAACCAATCCGCACCCAACAACATATTGTATGATCCCAATGAAGCACATTTAGATGCACGGATACTCAAATGCACAAGGTCTTACCCAATGATGAATTCCTTTCTTGGTACCTGTAGCCAACTGCACCAATCAAGACTTTGCATGCACGTTTTTGTTCAAGAAACACTTATCCACCAAGTCAACACTGATATAAATATAGTTAGATCCAGGGTCAATCAAAATAGAAACAACTTGGTCACAAAGCTTACCTTCCATCTTGATAATAGATGTCTAATGATAAGCCTACCTATTATCCAATGTTGCATAAATCTGAGGAATAATTTGCCTAACATCCCCAACTATTTGTGCCTCTTGAGCATTGTAAATATGTGGTTTTCCACCCTAATGTTGTAGAAAATCTCTCATTTGATGATCCTTGCCACAATTCCAACACTATAAAGGCTTCCTACTATCACCCTTGTTCTGCTCCTGATACTAAAATCCCTATCCTCTATCAAATGCATTCAACTTCTTAGATGGTGTTTCATTCTCTTTTTCATTTTTATCATGAGGTTTTCCTCTCTTCTTATCCCACTTTCCTTTATTATTCACATTACCTTTCCAATATTGCTTAGACTCAGTCTTACGCTTTGACTACTCATAATAGTGTTTCAAATCTCTGATGGTTTCCAAGCTAAAACTGACAAAAGGTTGTGAACTGATCCTTAGAAACCTTTTTATTATTGAGCCCACTATTTTCTTCATTTTCCTTCATTTTTCCTTCAATTTCGCTCTCATGAAAGTATGTGACCTTTCACCTCCCTTTTCTCTCATTTTCCTTTATTTTCATAAACAAAATGCCAATTATTGCTACTTTGCCTTTGCAATGCCTTTTCCAATTTCCATAGCCATTAATTATGTTGGGTGTGCAGCCTGATTATCTTCTGTATTCAAAGTTTTTAGCCGGATGTATACCCTAGGAAGACTGTACACCCCTCCACGCGGAGGGATGCGGGGGGGACTTGTCCCCCCCACAGTGGTCTGGGGGGGTGAATCCCCCCCGGCTGGGGAGTCCCAGGGCCAGTGGTCCCCCGGCGGGGTTCAGGGGCAGCGCCCCCAAAGCTAAAAATAGATGTAAAATTGCCTTGTAAAACTCTATTAATTTCTAGTCAATCTGGGCCGTTCATTAGGAGGATGATTTGATGGTAGAAGTTATGTTTAATTTAGGGGTTTTTTCCCTAGAAGGCAATCCCTCACTATATATGATGGAATTGTATTGCGCCTATGTAGATCAGGATTCAGAGTGAGGAAGAGAGAGGAGATTGAGAGTGAAGAGGGTGTTACAGTGAATCTGCTGTAGGTTGTATCTCTTCAGTTTGCTGGATAATATAAAAGGAAGGATTGGTTATTTCTCCGTGGACGTAGCCCAAACTGGGTGAACCACGTATATTTGTGTCTCTCTTGTTTTATGCGTTTTTTCTGTGTTTATATTTCTGCAATATTTTATGTGTTCCATTGCTCTATAATATATAATTTTCTAACAAATTAATCAAGAGTGATACCCATGACTATGTTTTTCCCAACATTTATCTTGGGATACATGTCCCATGACCTTGATCTTATATTTTATTTACATAACAATTCAACCAGGGATTGTTACAAATAGCACGAAAATTAAGCAAGCACCTAACCCTGGAGAGTCAAAGTCAAAATGTGGAGCACAACTGATCAATGACTAGGATTAATTCTGGGGGGATGAACCTCGTTCCAAACCCTATCCATGCACCATGCCGGAGGGTGGAGGCTAGGCATGTCACCCATCATTCCAATGCACAAACAACATCAACATGGTAGGGACCACCCATCAGGAGAGCATGGCAGGCAAGCATGGAACTCTCCAGAATTGGTCACCTCCTCTCTCTTATCATCCAACCTAATCATGCCAAGTGTCATGCCACATTACCTCCATGCAATGTCACATGGCTCGGGTTCGAGTTTGGGTTCGACAATGATTAGGTTCAATTCGAGTTAAAATGTTTTAATGAGGTTCGTCATTAGGTTCGTATGTATATATATATATATATATATATATAGTAATTTAAAATGAATTATACTATAAAATAGTAAGAAATCAACATCAGTAAACATCAAAAATGCTATCACAGACATGGAAATTACAAGGATAAATTACAAGCTTGAGTTGCAACACGAAGTTATGATTCTTTATCTATGGACTTGGTCAATGGCTATGAGGTTCGATGAGTTTCGGCGAGCCTCAATTTTTTTTTAAGGTTCGCCAAAACTTGAACCTCAAGGTTAAAGTTTGATGAACCTTGTGACATAACCTCCATGTTTTTCCCGCCCGTGCTCCTCCATAAATTAAATTTTACCATTCAAAATATTTCATTTTATGTTATTATTCCCTTCACCAACGTCATTCACTCAGGTTGTTAACCAACACAGAACCCTCCTCATGCCCATAGTGTCTGACCACTTCCATTTACCAGGTAATTCACATCCTCTCTCCCTCATAATATCATTTACCATGATTAAAATGAATAAACCTGCACCAAAGACTCCCAAAACCCAAGATTCAAAACCCTTTAGTCGCACTGAACACCTTATTGATAGAGAGGCAGAAATCCACAACCCCTTTTTCTCCATTTTGACCTCAAAGAAGACTCATTTGAGTCGTCAAATCAGGGTTATAGTATCTCATTGTCCCAACCTTTTATCCATTCGCTAAGTTTGTTTCTTGGCTCATGGATACCTTCATTAAGGAGAAAAACTATTGTATTTTGTCCATAAGGGAGAATATTATGGAAGTCACCCAGAATTAATCTAGAATGCCTTCATCTACCCAAAATCCCCTAATTTGGTAAAATTTACAGAGACCTCCCTGGTCTTCAATTATAATGGTCTCTCAATTGTAGACAAACAAACCTTCTGGTGGAAAATTTTAGCCCCAAATGCCCAATTTCCCATCAATTCATAGATGTTTCCCATTTCCATGTTTTCACCCAACAATGAGAGGCTTTCCAAATTTATTTCCACTTTTATGTCTACTGCATATAAAATTATCAATAATGTCTCTCATCCTAGAGTTCTTCCCCAACAGAGAGAGGTTCTTCAACTTATCAAGGACACCAAGGTGGGTGCTTGGTTCCTATTTGAAGACTACACAGAAATCAGGGTATATGGGTTTGAGCTGCCGCCTTATTAGTTTCCTGTGTTTATGCCCATGAGAATATTTTCCCTTAAGTTTGTTAGGGGAAAATTTTAAATATCGACCAGATCCACTTTGTCCTTGCTAAAAAAGGCTACATGTTTAAGCTAGGTAGAATCATAAGCCCTTTCATTGTCAATGTCAGGCAAGCCTTCTAGTAAGTAGAAGATATCTTAAAAGAATTATGTTTTGTAATGGGGGAAGTTCAGCACTATGATCCTCTTGGTATTGTATCAAAGAGGAGGAGAGAAATCAATGCCTCTACTTACAAACATGAATCTAGACCAGAATCGGAATGGGAGGCTAATTTAGATTTCCAACTTATCAATACAGAGATGGATATCGAGACATCAACCACAAAGGAAAATAACCAAAAGAGGAATGTAGATGAAGTTGGAGATATAGTGATGGAGGAGGCACCATCAACCAATAAGAAACATTTCAAGAGAAAACTTATGAAGAGATTGAGGATAAATCGAAGAAGGAATCTAGACCAACCAGGTTTCCAAGTGCTCTTAGAAGATCCTCAACAAGCTTCCACCTCTAGTTCAACTGAGGTAGAAATTTTGGGCTCAATAGGGAGTACATCAATAGCAGGCCCTAAATGGGAAGAAGGGTAGATGACAGAGGAGAAAAATAAGAATATTAGGGATGAAATTCTATCACAGCTAGCATCTCATTCAGTTCCATACCAAACTAGGATTCTAACTGCCATGGACCTAGAGAGAAATCAAATGAATTTTTCTTTGTATCATCCTTCAGCACAGTCCCTCCCATCTGGGCCACAGTTCAAGATAGTGGACTTGTCATTGGATATGGCTAGTTTCCCATTGCAAGACAAAATAAACTTGCATAGGTAGGCATGGGAGATGATTTATAGTGAAATGAGAAAAGGAGCCTTGACTATCAACAAGGTTGATAAGTTCTTGGAGAAAGCGACCACCAAAATAAATCAAGAAAAATCTAATTCAAGATCCCTTCATTTATAAAATGAAGGCTTCAAGGAACTGATTATCAAATTGGAGGTAGACCCAAATGAAAAAGTTGTTGTGGAGGCCATCATTCAAGCCTCATTGTGGGGATAGGGTCCCTAGGGTCAGTTTTGGGATTAGTTAGCCCAATTTTTGTAAAATTTTTGTAAAAGATGTAAAGTATTTGTGAAATGTGGATGTGGAGCACGTAGGTAGATAGGAGTCAAAGGGGTTTTAGCCCCTTGTTTGATAAGTAAATAGGTCAATTTTGAGACTTACCCATGGTTCGCGAACCCTGGTATTGTATTGAAGAAAGTGATATATAGTTGATTCATAGCAAGTCTAAGAGGTAGCAAGGATAAGTAAGTCAAGATAGAGACTCCTTTGGGCAAGTGCTAAGGTAAGACGGCTTTGATTCATGTACTTAGGTGAAAGGGGAAGGCTCCCGCAGCTAAGTGTGTAGGAGGCCTTGGTAAGTTCGAAACTGAGTGCGCAGACCCCTGCAGCTGAGTGCGCAAGGTAAGGAAGTTTGTAATCTAAACGTTGAAGCTTAATAAAGATTGATTTTGAAGAAATATTGTGCATCTGAGTATTATTGTCAATTCTGTTTATGTTATGATTTGTCGCTCTATAATATGTTTTTTGTGGAAAAATGTATAAATTTTGTGTGAATATAATGAATCTATCATATTTATGCATGTCTTAAGTAATTATTTGTGTTCGCGAAGTTAAGGGTTAATTCTAGGGTGATTTCTGATGAATCGGGTAGATCTATGCAAAGGCAGATCTAGGGTTATTAGTTAGTGCATGAAAGTAGATAGACTTCTTCCTTAGAGTCTATAAAGACTGAACGCAGACCTTTGCAAAGGTCTAGAAGCTATTTTACTTGAGTTGCAGTATCAGGCCATAGAAGGATACTGATTTGCATGAAGGAAGATCTAAGATGTAAGAGATTAAGACCACTTATCACACTGTCTCTAGATGCATAAACCTAGTTCTAGTATCCCCTAATACTACTTCGGGTGAGACTGCAGCCTGCACCATGTAGGTTGTTGCTGAAAGGGCTAGTAGTTAGGGTTTTGTTGGTTGGCGTAAACAAATTTGAACTTGGGTCAGGCCCCCTGAAGCCAACAAATGGTTCCATTGCTAGGATCAGGATCTATCTAAGAGATGTGTGATAAATGGTTTCCTATGAAGAAAGAGATTGAAAATTGGATTGATTGAAACATGCATGCATTCATGGCTCAAGGGAAGAGAAGCCCTAAATTATCCAAGGAATAGTGGTTGTAGAGATTTTTGTACACAGAAAATACTGACACATCTTCTATTTCTTCCCTGAAGAACTACACGAGTGGTTGTCTGAAATGGCTAATAGCCAAGGGATGTGGAGGCTTAACGGTCTTATAGTGTGGAATCTTGAGCTGGTGCAACATCTAGAAACATTGGATAGAAATATCGTGAGGGTTTTGGATCATTTGATTGATCGCACATTGGGAAGCTTTATGAATTATTTTGGAATCGACAAGAATATCAATAATAGCGAAGAACAAAGGATCTTTAAAGGACCACAAGCTAAGTATATGAAATAATTAAAGACTGCGATTAAAATGTTGTTATGTGAGAAGAGGGTTATGTATTTACCTTGATTTTTGGGGCTACAGGAAGTGGGAGATTATTTAGAAGAAACAAAGGATCCAACCCAGAATATAGTCTGCTCATTGAACCCCTTCAAGCGACGAAGAAGGGATGGTGCTGACTACGCCACGAAGTGCAGTTAAATTAATTACGTAGGGCGTTTTGAGGATACCTCATCCATCCACTCCACCTCCACCTCCACCTCCGCCTCATAGACCTATGCTTGCACCTCCTCCACCTCCATTTCCACCATTCAACATGGAAAATGTGATGAATATGCCAGTTTTTAAAGGAATAGGGAGTGAAGATTCAAAACAGTTTCGGTTAGTCGCAAGACCTCTTTAGATAGCATAGCAGATTATGGATGATAATATTAAGAAAGCGCAGCTAGTTACAGCCTTATAATATCATGCCTTAACATGGTATGTCAAGTATTGCATTGATAACCCCAACATGATGTTGGCAGATACCCAGCTAACTCTAAACAAGGAGTTTAGTAAGCCGAAGTAAGAGGCATAATCAGTAATTGACTTTAAGGAAATATGACAGAAGATATATGAGACACCTTGGGACTTTGATCAAAGGTTGAAGTGCCTGATCAGGCATGCTAATATGGTAATATCAGATTCCCAACATCGTGACTAGTTTATAGCATCACTCTTGCCACATTTAAGAGTACCTCTGTCACAGAAGAAGATAACAATGCAAGCAAAAGCCTTGGAGATCGCGATGAGGTTGGATGCTTCGCCTATACAAGATTTGAATCTTTGGGTGCAACATATTCATTCATAGCTGGAAAGCATGCACTTCGAGTTACAGAGCTTGAAGAAAGGAAAGGAAGCTCAACCAGAGGTGCACGATGAGGTTTGGTGTCTAAAATGTAAGAGCCATGGAAATGATAAGGATCATTGCCTGGTCTATAAGAACTATATTATAGGGGGAGGGTCTGTTCCCTTGAAACCATAGAATAATGTTGGGATGAGCACAGAGGTTGTGCTATGGTGCACTATCTTCTAGGTTACAGGACAACATGAGACTGATAACTGCCATTTATTACAAAAATTTGTATGGACCCCTCAGCAGTTGTTTTGCAATTTCTGTAATTTTATTTGACATGATGAATGTCACTATAGGAGTTATGAGATTATGATGGATAAAACCCCTACCTATAGGATGTAGGCAGAGAAATGGCCTCAGGATCAAGGCATAGGAGCAGTGTGCGGAGGACTCCAAGGCCGTAGAAGGGGAAGAGGCATTGGACCAGGCTGAGGGTGTGGGAAGGTAATATGCTATAACTATGGCGAAGCAGGGCACTTCACGTGAGATTGTACAAATCACACACATCCATCATGTCAGTACTGTTGAAATTTTGACCATGTCATAGAGGAATGCCCAATCCTTATGGAAAAGATGCAAGAAAAGAAGGCGCAACCCCATCAGTCAACGCAGAAAATTAAAATGATGAGGGCTGATCCCCATGAAGAAGATCATAGCATAAATATCATGCTAAGAAGTGGCATGGCCATTGGTTCAGATGAAGGTAAGCAACCTAAGGAAGACAAATGGGTGCACAAGGCTGCTGAGAAGGAAGTATATTTTGATCTTAATCGCTCCAAGGAGACCTTCCTGGAAGAAAAGAAGAACTTTGTTGAGGCCTCCACCTCACGAAGTCATGAGAAAATGCCTGAAACTAGTGCGACACAAGAAGTAGATCCTTTAATACTCGCTACTTTCCTAAATACTTGTATGAAGTTACTGCGCAATCAAAAGGAATTAGAAGGGTTGCAAGAGTTAATAGACAAGTGCGCAAATAAAGAAAAGAATCCCGCTGAACAATGCACAGTAAGAAATAATGGTAAGCATAAGACACGAACGGGGCACGAGATGGGGCTAAATGCACATTTAGGAGAATATGAAATGGACCAGGTCATCTTGAACCTGGGGTCTGATGCGAATGTCATGCCTAAGCAGACATGGGAAAGGATGAGGAGACCTGTGCTGCAATGATCTGCTATTCAGTTGCACATGGAAAATCAGTAGAATATTATCCCTATGGGGCACTTATATGGTGTAACACTGGACATTAAGGGTGCAAGCATGTTGGCTGAATTTAAGGTCATTGAAATAGTGGATGACAATAACCCATACCCTACGCTACTAGGGATTGACTAGGCTATTGATATGAACGGGGTAATCAACTTGAAGAATTGGAAGATGACATTTGAGAAGAAGTCGCTCAGAGTTGTAGTGCCACTAGACCCTGCAGAAGGAGTGCATTATATTGAACCTATCCGCAACTATGTAGAAAGTGATGATGATCTAGATCAGATATACAAGATAACAACATGAGATGAGGATTGGATCAATCCTACAGCCAATGGATAAATTGTGTGGGACATGGATAACTCTTCAAGCACCTCAAATTCAGATGAAGAACTTGAAAACTGTGTTGGGATATGGTCCCTAGGGTCAATTTTGGGGTTAGTTAACACAAATTTTGTATATGTTTTTGTAAAATAAGTAAACACTCTGCGATATGTGGATGCAGAGTGTGCATATAGATAGGTTGTAGGATTCATGCAGAAACTCCGATAGATCTAGAATTATAGTTAAATTAAACACAAGTAATTTGTTGATATTCAAGAGAGGAGAGAAAGAATTTTCTCCATAAAATCAATGTATTAAATTAATGAACAATAGTAATACATGAGCAACCAAACCTCTAATCCCAAAGGGAAGTGGTTATATAAAAATTGTCAAATCTAGAAAACTAGTAAAAAACTAGAAAAGGCTAAGAAAAGCTAAAGGGAGGCCTAAAATAGAAACAATGACTCAAGACAACCTATGCCAACTATCAACCACGAGGAAATCATGAGGAGGGGTGCATTTCCCAAGGAATCCAACTTTAAAACATGCTAAAATGGTTTGAGGGACCAAATCCCTTGATTTAAGGGGGAATCTTCGTGTGGGGCGCCAATCCTCAAATAACTCAAGTGGATGAGGTGTGGTTAGGTGTGAACATGAACTTAGATGTAAATGGTTTAGGAAAGTGGTTGGACCAATATTTCCATAATATTAAGTCTTTAAAGGCAATAAAACAAGGGAAAGATGGTCCACTAAGCTAGTTTACCAAAAACCAAGTGTGAACATGATTTTTAGTGAATGTGGCTAAGTCAAGGATACTTAGGCTAAAAAACAAATGTAGATGTTAGGATTATATTCCAACACCCACCCTTCATCCTAACTCACTTATCTAAACTGAGTCCCGGCCAATATGCCATGTTAGGTACTCAGGTACAATAAATACAAGATCCTCATAAAATGTGAGCTCATGCTCGTGAACCAATAATGCGAAAGTGCGACACTTTCGATTTCTTACTGGTCCAACATTCAAATGGAGTAGTGCCTTTGAGTGCTTTGTGAGGAATGTGTTTATGAATGTATGTTGCATAATTAATAACGTCATCCCATAGCTTAGGAGCTAACGATTTGGATTATAGCATACAATTGGCCATCTCTTTTAACGATCAGTTTTTCCTCTCCGCAACACCATTCTGCTATGGTGTATATGGCACTGTGTGCTGTAGCTCTATACTTGCATCAATAAAAATTTGTTGCACATATTTGTTGACATACTCCCCCCAATTTTCAGTACAGAGTATCTTAATCTTACACCCAGACTCATTCTTAGTAAGTTCTTTAAATTCTATAAGGCATATAAATACTTCTGATTTTAACTTCAGAAAAAATACCCAAGTAAAGCGAGAGAAATCATCTATGAAGGTGAGTACATATTGAGCCTTACTGATTGAAGGTTGTGGGAATGGGCCCGTGATGTCACTGTGAATCAGCCCAAGGTGTGAAGAAGCTCTCTATGCTTTCTCTTTGTCAAAATTTTGCTCCAGATGCTTGCCAAGAATGCATCCTTCACATACAACGCTTGTGAATTTAATAGTGGACAATCCTTCTACCATGTTTTCCTTGTTGAGTTGATGCAATTACTTATAGTTTAGATGGCCAAATATTTCATGCCATAACCTGCTTATATCATTATATTGTGACATAAATACATTGCTAATAGATTTAGGAACAAAGTGGGAGAAGAAATACAAACGAGAACCATGATTTTCAATTCCATATTCAAGCTATGAGCCTGTGGAAATGTCGGTAATCACTGTGGAGTCCGGAGTAAACTCCACTTTCCTTCCAGAGCCAGAATGAGTTATCTGATATATCGAGAGAATATTTGCAGATAGTGAGGGAACATGAAGCACATTTGTGAAGTAGCCCCCTTCAAGGTCTGTAATTCCTTCTCCACACACCTTTGTGGGTGTGGCATCTCCCAAGTAAATTGGGGATCTGGTGCTTTCTTCGATGGAGGAAAATTCATCTTTTGATGCAGCCATACGGTTCGATGCACTTGAATCAAGGATCCAAGATGATGGAGTGGATGTGACAACCATTAAAGCATGACCATCTCGTGCTCTCCCTTTCCCATCTCCTGTTCTGTTATCATCCTTGTTCTTTGCATTCTCGAGCACGGTGAGATTGTGCTACTACAATTGCTTAGCCATCTCATTGATTGTTTTCCTCATGTAATTTTCTTCAGCATGAAAAGCTTGGGAATAGTAGATGCAAAGTGTTCTTTCCTTATTCTTCTTACCCTTAGGCAAAGAAGAGCTCTCTGAAGATTGTACGAGTCTCTCCTTCTTTGATTCATTAAATTTACCTTTCCCTTTTTGCTTGTCTCTTCCACTGCTCTTTGGAGCATCAATAGCTACAAGTGCTTGGTTCTTTGAATGCTTGATGGCACCCATTTGGAATAACTTAGCTTGCTCTTGAGTCAATGCTACAATTAAGTCATTCAGTGGAGGCATTTTCCATTTTTCCTTAGTCAATTTAGATGCTTGGAAAGACAATACAAATACAGAATATTTAGGGCCTAATTTCGAGAGAATCAAAAGGACGAGTTGATCTTCCTCTTTCTTGAATCCACATGCATCAAGTTCAACAAGGAGGGATTTAAACTTGGTGAATTGTTCTTGCAAGTTTCTGAAATGATTTGGATTGAGGGATATAAGTTCATTCTCCAGTTGATGTACTCTCATTTCATCCTCCTTGCTGAATAGTCCTTCCAATGTGGTCCAGACCACATCAGGAGTAGTGGCTCCGCTGACATGAAGGAGGAGTTCTATGGAAATTTATAGGCATATCAGCCCAATTGCTTCATCTAATTGATTTAAATACTTGATCTTCTCCACTGCAAAATTCGGTTCAGTCTCCGTTCCCATTGTTACCCTGTAGAGCCCTTTGCTTCGAAGGAGCAGAGCGATCTCCGTCTTCCATTTGAAGTAATTGAAAGGATATAGAACGATTTTTGTGGGATGAGAGAGATGATACATTGCTACTTTCTACACCTCCTAGTGATCTATACCTGCAAATAAAATGGTGTACAATCCATTAGATTCGAACTAGCTCCGATACCATGTAGAATTCCTGCAGAAACTTCGATAGATCTAGAGTTCTAGTTAAACTAAACACAAGTAATTTATTGATATTCAAGAGAGGAGAGAAATAATTTGCTCCAAAATCAATGTATTAAATTAATGAACAATAGTAATACATGAGCAACCAAACCTCTAATCCCAAAGGGAGGTGGTTATATAGAAATTGCTGAATCTAGAAAACTAGTAAAAAACTAGAAAAGGCTAAGAAAAGCTAAAGGGAGGCCTAAAATAGAAACAATGACTCAAGATAACCTATGCCAAATATCAGCCATGAGGAAAGCATGAGGAGGGGCGCATTTCACAAGTAAGGAAACTTTAAAACATGCTAAAATGGTCCGGGGGACCAAATCCCTTGATTTAAGGGGGAATCTTCATGTGGGGCACCAATCCTCAAATAACTAAAGTAGATGAGATGTGGTTAGGTGTGAACATGAACTTAGATGTATAAATGGTTTAGGAAAGTGGTTGGACCAATATTTCCATAATATTAAGCCTTTGAAGGCAAAAAAAAAGAGGGAAAGTTGGTCCACCGAGCTAGTTTACCAAAAACCAAGTGTGAACATGATTTTTAGTGCATGTGGCTAAGTCAAGGATACTTAGGCTAAAAAATAAATGTAGATGTTAGGATTATATTCCAACATAGGTGTCAAAGGGGTCTTAGACCCTTGTTTGGATAAATAGTTAAGTTGGTTTTGAGACTCACCCATGGTTCGCAGACCATGGTATTGTATTGAAAGGTATATATATTCGAGTCATAGAAAGTTTAGAAGAAGATAGTAGAAAGCGAAGAATGAAGATAGTAACTGTTTGTGCAAGTGCTGAGGTAGGAAGGCTCTACTTCCCACACTTAGGCGAGAAGGGGAAGGCTCCTACGGCTGAGTGTGTAGGAGGTCTTGGTAAGTCTGCAGTTGAGTGCATAGGAGGCCTTGGTAAGTCCGCAGCTAAGTGCACTGACCCCTGTTGCTAAGTGTGCAGGGTAGAAGAGTCTGTAATCTGAATATTGAAGATCAATAAAGACTAATTTTGAAAAATTACTATGCATTTTTATCAAATCTGTTTATGCTATATTTTTTTTCTTAATGATATGGTTTTATGAAATAATGAATGAATGTTGCGCAAAATCACTAGATCTATCTTATTTATGCATGAAATGAGTAGTTATCTATTTTCGTGAAGTTAAAAGCTATTTTCGTTATTTTTTCCTATGAGTTAAGTAGATCTGCACAAACTTATATCTAGGGTTGTTTATCGATGCACAAAATTAAATAAATCATTTGGTTAAGGTCCACAAATGTTGATCGTAGACCTTCATGAAGGTCTAGAAGCCATTTTAACTTAGTTATAGTGACGAGCCTTAGAAGAATACCAATCTGCGCAAAGGAAGATTTGAACTATAAGAGCATAAGCACCATTTATCACATGTCCCTGGATGAAGAAACATGGTTCTAGCATCCCCCAATACTACTTCGAGTGAGACTGCAGCCTGTGCTATGCAGGTTTTTGCTGAAAGGGCTAGTAGTTAGGGTTTTGTTGGTTGGTGTGAACAACTTTGAAGCTAGGCCAGGCCCTCTTAAACCAACAAATGGTTCTATTGCCAAGACTGGGATCTATCTAAGAGATGTGCGATAAATGGTTTCCTACGAAAAAATAGCTTGATAAGTGGATTGATCATCAATCGCATGCATTCGCAACCCAAGAGAACAGGAGCCCTAAATTATCCAAGGAGCAATGGTTGTAGAGATTTTTATACACGGATGAGACCAACACATTCTTCTGTTTCTTCCCTGAAGAGTTATAAGAGTTGTTGTCTTCGTTAGTCGATATTCAAGGGATGTGGAGGCTTGAAGGCCCTATAGTGTGGACTCCTGGACTAATGCAATGTTTGGAAGCCTGAAAAAGAAATATTGCGCAGGCTGTGGATCATTGGGTTGATCTCACATTGAGAAGTTTTGTGACTTATTTCGTGATTGACAGGAACATCAGCTATAGCGAAGGATCTTTAAAGGACCACGAGGTAAGTATTTAAACTCACTGAAGACTTGGATTAAACTGTTGTTATGTGAAAAAATGGTTATGTAGTTACCTTGACTTTTGGGGCTACGTGAAGTGGGAGATTCTTTAGAAGAAATAAAGGATAAAGCCCGAATATAGTCTACTGATTGAACCTCCTTCAAGCGATGATGTTGACTATGCCATGAAGTGAAATTTAGTTAATAACTCAGGGTATTCTGAGGATATCTCATCCATCCACTCCACCTCCACCTCCGCCTCCACCGCATACACCTTCACCTACGCCTCCACCTCCACCTTGTAAGAATCCAAAGTAAATATAAAGTTAATTTCCTAATTAAAATCGTAATCAAACAAATAAGCACATACCTATATTACCTACGATCGAAGTCTGCCAGATGACAACAAGGTTTTGGGGATGACTCTCCACCCAACCATAGGCTCAATTATGCAAGGATTTGCTACAACTGGCCACCCTCGAGCCCTCAATCAACATACTACTGCCAGTGACTCCTAAGTCTTAGAATACCATTCTCCCAAGAGAATGAAAGATAGAATATCGGAATGATGGAATGTAGGAATGCCTCTCATCTTCCTCACCATCTATTAAATAGAACAAACATTGGAAGGGGAACCACATGCACACACTCCATGTGTCTACATGCAACTTTCTTTTGATTTTTATCTTTCTTGTTTTATTTTCTTTTTTTGAGAGTTTTCTTGTTTTATTTCTATTTATTATTATTTAGAGCTTTAGTATGGTTATTGCTATTTTTATTTTTATTATTTTTATTTATTTTCTTGTATATATTTTTAATATCATTTATGATTTATGATTTATTATTTATATTATTAATTATTATTTTTGTATTATTTATTATTTATTATTTATTATTATTTATTATTTATTATTAAGGGGAGGGATATTACGCACCCCCACTATTCAACATGGTAGATGCGATGAAGATGTTGATTTTAAAGGGAACGAGGGATGAAGATCTAGAACAATTTTGGTTTGTTGCAGGAGTT
The DNA here is from genome assembly GCA_031772625.1 of Pinus tabuliformis. Classification (NCBI taxonomy): domain Eukaryota; kingdom Viridiplantae; phylum Streptophyta; class Pinopsida; order Pinales; family Pinaceae; genus Pinus; species Pinus tabuliformis. The sequence continues at coordinate 316,559,069 of CM062811.1, forward strand.
GTTTGGACATCACAGTAGATTACCAATGAAAATATTAAGAAAGCACAGTTGGTTACAACCTTACAAGACCATGCATTAACATGGTATATCAATTATTGCACTGATAACCCCAACGCGTCGTTGGCAGATACCTAGCTAGCTTTGAACAAGGAGTTCAATAAGCCTAAGTCAAAGGCATAGTCAATAATCGAATATAAGGAAATCCAACAGAAGTTTGATGAGACACCTTGCAACTTTAATCAAATATTGAAATTCCTAATCAGGCAAGCTAATATGCAAATCTCGGATTCACAGCATCACGACTAGTTTATAGCATCGCTATTGCCACATTTGAGAATACCTCTGTCATAGCAGAAGATAGCAATAGAAGCGGAAGCCTTGGAGTTCACGATGAGGTTGCACGCATCACCTATTTAGGATACGAACCTCAGAGTTCAACAAATAAATCCATAGCTAGAAGTCCTGCACTTGGAGTTGTAGAGCTTGAAGAAAGGAAGGGAAGCTCAGCCGGAGGTGCATGCTGAGATCTGGTGTCTGAAATGTAAGAGCCATGGACATGATAAGGACCAATGCCCAGTCTTTAAGAATTCTATTATAGGAGGAGGGCATGTACCCCTGCAACCAGAGAATAATGTTGGAATGAGCATGGGAGTTGCGCTATGGTGTGCTATTTGTCAGGTTACAGGAAAACATGCTACGAATAACTGCCATCTACTGCAGAAGTTTGTATAGACCCCTCAAAAATTATTTTGCAATTTTTGTAAGTCCATAGGGCATGATGAGCACCATTGTAGAATTTATGAGTTGATGATGGAAAGAACTCCTACCTACAAAATGTATGCAGAAAGTTGGCCTTTGGATCAAGGTGCGAGAGGAGCGCGCGAGGGATTCCAAGGTCGAGGAAGAGGAAGAGGCGCTAGACCAAGGCGAGGGCATGGGTAGGTGATTTTCTATAACTATGGCGAAGAAGGGAACTTCACACATGATTTTCCAAATCCCACACATCCCTCATGTCAATATTGTTGATAGTTTGATCATGTCATAGAGGAATGTCCAGTCCTTATGGAAAATATGCAAAAGAAGAAGGTGCAGCCCCAGAAACCTACACAGAACATTCAAACAATGAAGGTTGAGCCCCACGAAGAGGATCAGAACATAAATATTGTATTTAGAAGTGGTATAAAAACTGGCACAGATAAGGGTAAGTAGGCTGAGGAAGAAGGATGGGTACGGAAGGCTACTGAGAAGGAATTCAACTTTGATCTAAATCATGCTAAAGAAATGTTCTTGGAAGAAAAGAAGAACTTCGATGAGGCCTCCACCTCAGGAAATCAAGAGAAAATACCCGAGACTAATGTGAGGCAAGAGGTAGATCCTTCCATACTAGATAATTTTCTGAAGACTAGTATAAAGCTTCTGCATGATCAAAAAGTCATCAAAGGAGTGCAAGACTTAATAGAAAAGTGCGCCAATAAGGAAAAGGCTCCTACGAAGCAACTCAGAGTAAGAAAGATTGGTAAGAATAAGGCAAGAATGGGGCACTAGATGAGGTTAACCACGGAGATAGGTGAATATGAAATGGACCAGGTAATGTTGGATCTAGGGTCTGATGCAAATGTTTTTCCTAAGAAATCATGGGAGAGGATGGAGAGACCTGTGCTGCAGTGGACTCCTATTTAGTTGTGCATGGAAAATCCATAGAAGATTATTCCAATGGGGCGCTTATATGGGGTAACAGTGGACATTGAGTGTGTGAGTGTGTTGGCTGACTTTGAGGTCATTGAGAGAGTGGATGATAGTAACCTATAACCCAAATTGCTAGGAATTGACTGGGATATTGATATGAATATAGTAATCAACTTGAAGAAGAGGAAGATTTCATTTGAGTGTTGAAAATAATACTGAGAGGGGGGGGGGGGGTGAATCAATATTATCAGATCAGTAAAACCTTTACAAATTTCATACTCAGAAACATATACGCTACTTCGGTTAAGTGAACCCGCGTGTACACGCTACTGTGTCTAAAGCAACTAGCGTATATACAGAAATCTTATGATTCAGTTAGCTTATCTTCAGTAAATGCATCAGAGCATTATTAACCATATTAACAGTAAACAGGTGCAGTATAACAAAACATATCATCACACAAAAGCCACACACATGAACACCATGATATAAGGTGGAAACCCAATGTGGGTGAAAACCACCTGCTGCAATTCGTCTCTTTCTTCTTTAATAAGAAACTTCTTTTACAATGTACTGGTGCAGTCCTTTACCAGCACGCAGGCTACAACCTGCAGAGGGCTACAACCCTCATAGCTCTTGTACTAGCCGATCCATTTACTAGTACGTAGGTGCCAACCCTATAGAAGGCTACAACCTTCACTCGTTTTCCAGCTGCTCCTGGAAGGGAGCTACAACCCCCTGGCTCTTGTACTGGCTGATATGTTTACCAGTACGTAGGTGCCGACCTACGATCTTCACGGGACCACGTTTCATACATTTTCATACGGGATTAATATGACAATCACCATTGTAGTACAACCTGCATCATCAATCACTGAAACACCCAATACTGAATCACTGAAACCCTGTCAACAACAACCAGATCCAACTCCATCTTCAAAATATCATACTTCACATTGTATACGCTACTTCGACGAACCCAACCTGCGTGTATACGCTCTTTTACCAAAACCAACCCACGTACAGATCTGCAAATTCTAACTTATAACTCCGCAACTATATCAGACATCAAAACATACCCAGATCATAACAATAAACATGAGTCAATAGATCTGGTCTATCCACAGTCATACCATGTGAAGATAATCATTCCAAGCCTTGAGATCTTGTTCCATCATTCATCATCCTCCACATGAGTGAAACCTTGGTTCATATCACCAACCCATAACCAGCACTTGGATCTCACACTTCCTCAGATCTTCATCACTCACACACTCTTGCCCACCGTCTGGCCTAATGATCTTCTCCTTATAAGGCTTAGGCCCTTCACAATACCACGGTCCAAAACCATCAACTTCAAAACTAGGGATCAACACGTCCGTCGAGACACCATGGTCCAAAACCATAGGCACAACTTCCAAGGACTAACCGCCACGGACCAAAGATAATTTTTCCACATGTACGCGCTTTTACTGAAGCCAACCTGCGTGTACACGCTGATTTTCTTTACTGAACCTGTGTATATCGTTTTCTTGTCCTGCTGTACTAAGATCTATCCTCTGATTAAGTTGCCATCACTTGTACCTGCTTCTGAGTGAGTTGCCATCAAGGACAACACTTGTATCATAATGCCAACAATCTCCCCCTTTGGACTTGATGGCAACCACCACACCAAGTCACTCTCCCCCTTTGACATCAAGGGCAAAGGGCGGACCAAGATATTCTCTTCTTTGGTATACCTTCTGCTGTCCATACTCCCCCTGAGTACTTGCTGAAATCTCCAAATGTGCTCCCCCTTTGACTGTAGGCAAGATATGCAAAAGATGTTCTTCAAGAAGAACAAAGACTTATACATCATAAAAGACCTTCCTATCACCAAAAGACTCAATACATACATTCATCACCCAACCTAGTGGGGATATACCAATATTGACTCATCCACCTAACCATGTGGAGATACATTAAGAGTTTACTCATGATAAGACATGAACATTACATCATTCATCCCAGGCATAGTGGGGAAACCAACATAGGCCGTTACATGACCTTGACATCATAAAAGAGATATCACAAAAGAGATACATGACATAATGATGAAATATCTAGACCAAGACTTATGAAAGCCACCAGCAGCATCATGATCTGTACCATAAGCATCAGCCTGCAATACCATTCCTTTGATCAAACAGCAAGATGTATCATTTAGCTTCATAGACTTTATCAACAACTTCTAACCATAATGCCAACAATGCATTATTTGAAGTATATGCTCCCCCTGAGCCTGTGCCATAAGTATCAAGACATTTCCAGACATCCTCAGCAGACTGTAACTGTTAACCAATAGAGCAAATACTGGACTGAATCATATCAGACCCCTTTTCTGAGCCTATCCCCACTGCTTTTCTTCAGACTGACCTATACGCTCTTTTGCAGTGTGAAACTCGCATGTATACGCGGCTTCCCTTCATTAAACTTGCGTATGAGAATTAGAACACTGAAGTTTTACACCTTCAGCTCCCCCTGAGTCTGTTATGTCTATGTTGTGTTGAGTACACTGTGTTGTGCCACATCTTTCTGACTGAGCTTCCTTCTTCTTCCATATCTTCAAGCATGTTGATGAGTTCTTCTTGTCATGAGCTTTGTTCCTGCAATCTTTTTCTTTATGTCCAAACTTGTTACATGCATAACATCTTACATGTTTCATATTCCTCCTATAGCAATCAACAGCTTTGTAGCCAAACATATTGCAAGAAAAGCAATATCCATTAAAGTACCTTGAATGTGATGATCTTTCTGCATGATGGTCTTGAAACCTTCTTCTTCTACATATGGCTGCAACATGTCCAAGATTATGACATACATGGCATTCAACATTATTCATGGGAGGAGTAAAAGATTTTCTTTGAGGAGCCTCTTTCCTTGATTGTTGATGGGGTTGTCCTTTCATCTCCTTGTAGAGCCTTTCAGATTTTGCATTAGAGATTCTTGTCTTACTTTGTGAACCAGATTCATCTTCAATAGACTCATGAAAACCAAGACCAGTTTTGATAGCAGGGGATCTTTGACTACTAAGAATATCATTCAAGATCTTAGTACTATCTTGAAATCGTAATAGTTTATCTTTTTCTTCTAATTTACTTTTCAAGATTTTTACCTCAACTTGATGTTGTTCTTCTTTTTCCAGACATTGCTTCTTCAAGGTCTCTTCAGCTTTCCTTTCTTCATCCAGCTGATGCCTTAGTTTGAGGATCTCGTTTTCTTGCTCTTTATTCAGCGCTAGCAGCATTTGTCGAATTCTGGAGGCACATTCCAACTGATCTTCTAATCTGATGATTTCTTCTTTGAGGGCATTCTCCTTTTTGCTAGGTAGATCTTGCTGATCTATGGTTTGATCTGATGCTTCATTTGTTTGTCCATCTTCATTCTGAGGTGATTCAGGATCTGAATTCTTGCTTCCACTCAACGGCAGGTTGTCATTGTTCCTTTGAGCTGTCTTCTTCTTCTGACGCGCTTTCTTCCCCATTGTTCTACGAATCTCCTTCAAGCGATCAAGCTTCTCTGAAGGACCTGCTCTGATTCCAATTGTTGAAAATAATACTGAGAGGGGGGGGGGGTGAATCAGTATTATCAGATCAGTAAAACCTTTACAAATTTCATACTCAGAAACATATACGCTACTTCAGTTAAGTGAACCCGCATGTACACGCTACTATGCCTAAAGCAACTAGCGTATATCCAGAAATCTTATGATTCAGTTAGCTTATCTTCAGTAAATGCATCAGAACATTATTAACCATATTAACAGTAAATAGGTGTAGTATAACAGAACAGATCATCACACAAAAGCCACACACATGAACACCATGATATAAGGTGGAAACCCAATGTGGGTGAAAACCACCTGCTGCAATTCGTCTCTTTCTTCTTTAATAAGAAACTTCTTTTACAATGTATTGGTGCAGTCCTTTACCAGCACACAGGCTACAACCTGCAGAGGGCTACAACCCTCATAGCTCTTGTACTAGCCGATCCATTTACTAGTACGTAGGTGCTAACCCTACAGAAGGCTACAACCTTCACTCGTTTTCCAGCTGCTCCTGGAAGGGAGCTACAACCCCCTGGCTCTTGTACTGGCTGATATGTTTACCAGTACGTAGGTGCCGGCCTACGATCTTCCCGGGACCACGTTTCATACATTTTCATACTGGATCCATATGAAAATCACCATTGTAGTACAACCTGCATCATCAATCACTGAAACGCCCAATACTGAATCACTGAAACCCTGTCAACAACAACCAGACAACATAACAACAACCAGATCCAACTCCATCTTCAAATATCATACTTCACATTGTATACGCTACTTCGACGAACCCAACCTGCATGTATACGCTCTTTTACCAAAACCAACCCGCGTACAGATCTGCAAATTCTAACTTATAACTCCGCAGCTATATCAGACATCAAAACATACCCAGATCATAACAATAAACATGCGTCAATAGATCTGGTCTATCCACAGTCATACCATGTGAAGATAATCATTCCAAGCCTTGAGATCTCGTTCCATCATTCATCATCCTCCACATGAGTGAAACCTTGGTTCAGATCATCAACCCATAACCAGCACTTGGATCTCACACTTCCTCAGATCTTCATCACTCACACACTCTTGCCCACCGTCTGGCCTAATGATCTTCTCCTTATATAGGCTTAGGCCCTTCACAATACCACGGTCCAAAACCATAGTAACACAATACCATCAACTTCAAAACTAGGGATCAACACGTCCGTCGAGACACCATGGTCCAAAACCATAGGCACAACTTCCAAGGACTAACCGCCACGGACCAAAGATAAGTTTTCCACATGTACGCGCTTTTACTGAAGCCAACCTGCGTGTACACGCTGATTTTCTTTACTGAACCTGCGTATATCGCTTTCTTGTCCTGCTGTACTAAGATCTGTCCTCTGATTAAGTTGCCATCACCTATACCTGCTTCTGAGTGAGTTGCCATCAAGGACAACACTTGTATCATAATGCCAACATTGAGAAGAAGTTTCTCAGGGTCATAGTGACATTAGACCCTGCAGAAGGAACGTGTTACAATGAACCTTTGTGTGATTATGTAGAAAGTGATGATGATCTCGATTAGATATACAAGATAACAACGCGAGATGAGGATTAGGTCAATCCTACATCAGATGGATGAATCGTATGGGATAGGGATAGCTATTGTGCTTTAGATTCAAAAGAAGAGTTTGAAAACTGGCAGAATAGGCTGCATGAAGTATCTACGCTCCGTTGCAACATGATGACCAAGTCGCTAAGGTGTGTTTCAACTGAGGTAAGAAACCTTCCGCACTATGATGGGTTGACTGATGTGGAATTGTTTTTAGATGAATTTGAAAGAGAAGTACCGGAAGAGCATCGATTCCAGGCACTGGAATTGGTGTTGCGCACTATGCCTTCCCATTGGTGGGGTACGCAGAAGGAGAGATTTGCTGGATGGAAAGAATACTATAGAATGATGAAGTTAAGGTTTTGGTATGCTAATACTATAATGACATAAAAATACAGCGGGAAGGATGATCCACGTGATCATTTATTACAATGGAGTAAATCTTGGGGAACAAATCCACAACCAGAATGGGTGCATATATTCTATCATACGTTAGATACGATCCCAACGAACTGGTCTTTGGAAACAAAGTTTTTCCATGGGGCTGCTGAATGGGATGTTCTAAGGGAAAGTTTTCTATTAACTTTCAGCTTTGAGGATGGATTTGATAGTATTGATGAAGAACTGCAAGAAATAAAATCAGCTATATTTAGAACGCCAAAGGAACCGATAGAATGGACCCAGCCAGATTGGAGTACACAGCTGCACCATGCGCTGGAATGCCATAATGTGACTGCTGAAGAAGAGGATGATTCATGGAATATTACCATTCCTGAAACTGAAGGACATCGCACAGTCGAAGGACTCAAGGTGGCGAACCCAGACATATCAGAGCCTTTGAAAACTCAAAGGAAAACATCAAATTTGAAGAAGAACCTAAGTTCACAAAGATTGGAGATTATTGGGACAACGATATGGTTGATAAGGTAGTTGAGCTGCTGCGCGAGTACCTGGATTTATTCCCCACCAAATTTTCATATTTGAAAGGGATTTTTGGGTATTTAGGCATTATGAAGATTATGTTGAAACAAACTGCGAAACAGTTGAGCTGCTGCGCGAGTACCTGGATTTATTCCCCACCAAATTTTCATATTTGAAAGGGATTTTTGGATATTTAGGCATTATGAAGATTACGTTGAAACAAACTGCGAAACCTATTAAGCAACGACCTTATCGATTGAATACAAAGGATAAGGAAAATGTGCTCATAAAACTGGATAAGGTGCTGGAAGATGGCATTATTAAGCCTATAGAATAATCCTATTAGGTAAGCCCAATGGTGGTCCAAGAAAAGAAATAGAAGGGAGAAATATGCATATGTGTAGATATGAAGAAGTTGAATGATGCTTGTGTGCGTGATCCATTTCTAACACCATTTACTGATGAAGTATTAGAGAATGTTGGCAGACAAGAAGCGTATTCATTCATTGATGGATTTTTGGGTTATCATCAAATAAAGAACGGACCGGAGGATCGAAGAAAAACAACCTTTGCGATGGAGTTGGGTTGCTTCTGATATATAGTTATGCCATTTAGATTGAAGAATGTTCCTGCAATCGTTTCCGGGTAGTGATTACGATGTTCAAATAATTTATTCATAAGTTCTTGGAAGTATATTTTGATGACTAGACCATCTTTGGGTTTGTAAAGCAACATGTTGTGAGTCTACGCCTCATGTTGGATACATGTCGAAGATATCAAATCACGCTGAACTTGAAGAAGTGTATATTCTCTATGCCTTTTGGGATTTTTCTCAGCCACGTTGTATGTAAGTAGGGATTGATGGTGGACCCTACGAAGATCATCGTTATTGTGAATTTGGAAGCCCAAGGAACATGAAATAGCTATGCAAGACATTGGGACACACTGGGTACTATAGGAAGTTTATCAAGGCGTATGCCCAAATAACCATGCTGATGGAGAAATTGTTAAAGAAGGATGTGATGTTTTACTTGGATGAAGACTATCAGTGCAACTTGGATGTCTTGAAGAAGAAAATGTTTGATGCAACAATGGAATTATGGAAGAATTTGCAGGAGGAATTGAACGTGTAGAAGATGAATACCAATGTACGAGAGACACAATAGAAGTATGATGAGGTTAAAGAAACTACGTGCACTTTTGCGTCAGTGCAACGCCTCGCGAATTTACAAGAGGGAAAGCAGCTGTAAGCACAGGTGGAAGAATTGCAGTAGAAAGAGGCACTACTAAAGACCAGATTATAGTTGTGGCTAGAGGAAGCTTGTCATCTTACTCTGTCACTAGAGGAAAAACTAAAAGTGCTACAATAGACGTAGAGGATAATGTGCCTAGTAGTGGAGGGCTCAACAATGGAGAAATTGGTCAAAGAGGTACAGTAGGCAGTGAAACAGAGCGCTGCCAAAGTTGCAGTATTGTAGGTTGAGCTGGGTGGTCTTCACAACAAGATCAAGGTGCCACCTGAGTGACTCGAGGGTGAGTCACGATATTTTTGTTTGGGACCTATTGAGATAGGGTCCCTAGGGTCAATTTTGGGGTTAGTTAAACCAAATTTTGTATATGTTTTTGTAAAAGAAGTAAAGTCTCTGTGATATGTCGATGTGGAGCGCGCAGATAGATAGTTGTCAAAGGGGTCTTAGCCCCTTGTTTGGATAAATAGTTAAGTCAGTTTTGAGACTCACCCATGGTCTACAAACCATGGTATTGTATTGAAAATTATATATATTTGAGCCATATCAAGTTTAGAAGAAGATAGTAGATAATGAAGAATCAAGATAGGAACTGTTTGGGCAAGTGTTGAGGCAGGAAGGCTCTGCTTCTTGTACTTAGGCAAGAAAGAGAAGGCTCATGCAATTGAGTGTGCATGAGGCCTTGGTAAGTCCACAGCTGGGTGCACAGACCCCTGCTACTGAGTGCGCAGGGTTGAAGAGTATGTAATCTGAATATTGAAGATCAATAAAGGCTAATTTTGAAGAATTACTGTGCATTTCTCTCAAATCTATTTATGTTATATTATGTCGCTTAATGATATGTTTTTATGAAACAATGAATGAAATTTGTGCCAAATCACTGGATTTATCTTATTTATGCACGAATGAGTAGTTATCTATTTTTGCAAAGTTAAAAGCTATTTTCGTTATGTTTCTGATGAATTAAGTAAATTTGTGCAAACTCATACCTAGGGTTTTTTATTAATATGTGAAGTAAATAAATCATCTGGTTAAGGTCCGCAAACATTGATCGTAGACTTTCATGAAGGTCTAGAACCCATTTTAACTTAGTTATAGTGACGAGCTCTGGAAGAATCTCAATCTGTGCAAAGGTAGATCTGAACTGTCAGAGTCTAAGAACTGTTTATCACATGTCCCTGGATGCAAAAACCTAGTTCTAGCATTCCCAAATACTGTTTCGGGTGAGACTGCAGCTTGCACTATGCAGGTTGTTTTCGAAAGGGCCAACAAGTAGGGTTTTTTTGTTTGGCATGGAAAATTTTGAATCTAGGTCAGGCCCGCTTAAACCAACACACTGGCAGAATCGGCTGTATGAAGTATCTACGCTCTGTTGCAATATGTTGACCAAATCATTTAGGTGTGTCTCGATTGAGGTAAGAAACCTTCTACATTATGATAGTTTGACTGATGTGGAACTGTTTTTAGATGAATTTGAAAGGGAAGTACTAGAAGAGCATCGGTTCCAAGAACTGGAGTTGGCGATGCATGCTACGCCTGCCCATTGTTGGGGTACACACAAGGAGAACTTTGTTGGATGGAAATAATACATGAGAATGATGAAGTTAAGGTTTGGGTATGCTAATACTAGAATGAAAGAAAAATACTATGGGAATGATGATCCACATGATCATATGGCACGAGGGAATAAGGCCTAGGGAAAAGAACCACAACCATAATGGGTGCACATTTTTTGTCATACGTTAGATACAACCCCAATGAACTGGTATCTGGAAATAGAACTTCGCCATGGAACAGATGAGTGGGACATCTTAAGGGAGATTTTCTATTAACTTTTAGCTTTTAGGATGGGTTTGAGAGCATTAATGAGGCGCTACAAGAGATAAAATAAGCTATCTTCAGAATGCCAAAGGAACCGATAGCATGGACTCAGCCAGATTGGAGTACAAAGCTACGTCATGCGCTAGAATGTTATAATGTGATTGTTGAAGAAGAAGAAGATGTTCTACGGAATATTACCATTCCAGAAACAAAAGGACAACGTGAGGTCAAAGGACCAAATGTGATGAACCCGGATGTATCAAAGCCATTGAAAACTCAGCAAGTAAACATTGGATCTAAAGAAGAACCTAAGTTCACAAAGATCAGAGACTATTGGGATGAATATATGGTTGAAAAGGTAGTTGCACTGCTACACGAGTACCAGGATTTATTCCCAATGATGTTTTCATATTTGAAAGGGATCATTGGAGATTTAGGTGTTATGAAGATCACATTGAAGTTGGATGTGAAGCCTGTTAAGCAGCAACATTATCGGCTAAATCCAAAATATAACAAGAAGGTGCGCCAAGAACTAGATAAGATGCTGTATGTCGGTACTATTGAGCCGATAGAGGAATCAGATTGGGTAAGCCCAATGGTGGTCCAAGACAACAAATAAAAAGGTGAAATCCACATATGCATAGATCTGTGGAAGTTGAATGATGCATGTGTGCATGATCCATTCCCAACTGTTGAAACCTCGAAATCCGCTACGACAACATGGGGGATAACCACCTGCTCCAGACCTTGAAAGCAACTCCTTTTCTGTTTAGTGCAGTGGCTATGAGAGGATTTATTTCATAATGATTTTGGGGTTATATAAGATATAACAAAGAATGATTTAACTAAAAATGACCTAATCTAAACAATAAACACGTGTCTATTTTATTCTAACATCATCTTACTATAAATATACCTGGGAATAATATGCGATCTAGAAAGATGTCCCAAAGCAACTGGTAATGAAGATTATTCAACTGCTAAAAGAAATTAAATTGTGAATGATAATTATTTTGGGTAAATAGTTAGATAAAACAATTGAGAAAAATTTATCGCATACAGTAATTGTGCATGTATTCAATAAGGAATTAGAGCTAAAATATCATACAAAAGTGCAATAATGTAGAGCTATAACTCAAATTTTCCCACATAACACAATATAAGAAAAAGTATTGCTAATTCATAAATAAAAGATGATCACAAGATAAAAGTACCATGTATGAAAGGTCCTGCTCATGGGCTTAGCAATATTGATCCACTTTCATCAAATCAAATACACTCTAAGAATATAGAAGTGCAATTTCAGTAGAGTATGCTTCAATATTCGAGAAAATTAGATCATGTTCCATTTGTTTCATAAAAACATTCATAAAAGTACAGAAGTGAAATCTCTTGAAAATTGTTTTTGATAAAAGTTTGGACCCCTCTCTAAATGCATGAGAGGGGTTTAAATACTATAATACATGTTTCAAAAATAGATTATTACAAAAAAAATTGAGGAGGTTTCAAACAACCTTCCTCAGAGTAAGAAAAAATAAAAACTAAAAATAGAAAATAATTGATGACAAGATTCTTTCAAATTGAATTATCTTAGTCAGCCACTTGATCCTTGAGATTGCAGATATCCATCACTAGTTTCACCTAGGGTGGCTGGCCAATTGTAGATTTTAACTGTCCTACGAATATGGCATCTGAGAGAGCTAGCACCATTTTTTGTGCAGAACTAGTTAAGCATCATAGAGTCATCCACTACAAGGATAATTTTAGGGGCAAATGTTCGCCCTTTGGCGAAATTAAGGGGTTTTAAATTTTTAGTGGGCAAATATTTTGTATCATAGTACATTTTTACAAATCACCTCAAATAGCCCACCTTATTTTAAGGGAGAGGGTAAAAAACGTAAATTTAGCCCTTGAAATTAGGACTTACAACCTTCCATTCACCCATTTTCAAGAATAGGTTTTATTTAAGTGAATCCATTCGCCCATTTTCAAGAATAGGTTTTATTTAAGTGAATCCTATGGGCCAAATACCATATTTATAAAAGAGGTATGGTAAATTAATAAAAATATAAATAAATGAGAGGTATGGTAAATAAATAAAACATTTTTTATATTTACTCCATAAGTCACCTTATATACATGTAACGGTGTAAACAAATAAAAATATAAGTAAAGTGGAGGTATGGTAAATAAATAAAACGTCTTTTTATACTTACTCAAACGGTATGGTAAATAAATAAAAATATAAATGAACTAGACGTAACGTAAATAAATAAAACCTCTTTTTATATTTAGTCCATAACCCTCGTTCTATTTATGAAGGCTCAAGAAAGAGGTTTTATTTAAGTGAATCCTATGGGCCAAATACCATATCTGTAAAAGAGGTATGGTAAATCAATAAAAATATAAATAAACGAGAGGTATGGTAAACAAATAAAACATTTTTTTATATTTACTCCATAAGTCACCTTATATTTACGAACACTCAAAAAATGGGTTATATTTAGGTGAAACCTATGGCCAAAATACTATGGGACAAATACCATGTCCTAGATTGTTATTAATACCATGCAAAAAACCATTATTAACCCTAATATTAGAATTAATAAAAATAAAAATGGCACATGGTATTGACCCATGGTATTCACCAAAATGGCACATGGTATTGACCCATGGTATTCACCTGGAATGTAGCCTATTTAAATGGGGGAATTAAACCAGCATTTAGCCTATGCTAAGATTCACTAGGATTTTACAAAGTTTTATTATTTAGTGAAAGACTCGCCAAGGTCTTACAAGATTTTATAATTGAGTAAAATATTCGCCATGCCTGGTGAGAGATTCGCCAAAAAATTATATATACATATTATATTATTGATAAAATCGCCTTCCATTTTTCCTATATACCATGGAGATTCGCCCATTTATTATATTTATAAATTTAGGGGGGTTCTTAAAATTTTCCCTGATCCACTGGCTCTGTGATTTTACCAAATAATGCTAGTATGTCTCCCAGTCAAGTTTGGTGAGTTGTTTGATTCCTTCCTCTTTGGTTTGAGCTATTTCTTTCCACTATTGTTCTAGTTGTTTGATATCTGGGAGGGCCCCTAGTATGCATTCTTTAACAAGGTTGGCACTATGAATATTTTCATTAACGACCTCAATTATTTTGTTTGTTGTACCTACTACTTTTGTTGTTGCCCTTTTTGCCTGCTTTAATTGTGTATCCCAATCTTCAACTAGTATATCTTTATGGGATTCTTCTATATTTGGTAGATCAACCTTTCTCCCCTCACCAGATTCTTGCTAGGCAATAAATTCCAAAATATTTTTATGGATTTCTTCATATTCAAATCTTACATCAATCACTTGATTTGTCAATTTATTACTTGTTTCATAGTAGGGAATGATCCGTGAGATATTTTAGTGGAACATCTCTTATTTTTGTGTTAATAGGTAATTTAGCTTGATTGCCTCATTAACGAATTCATTTGTTTGAGTATTATCTTTGAATCTATCTACCATAGTCTGCATTTGGAAAATCTGTGTCTTTCTTTGACATGATTGCCTATTGTTGTAACCTCATTTGCTCAAATTCCCCTTGAAGTTGAGATACATGTTGTTCTTATTGTCGATTGGTACTCTGTTTCTCTTGTTCCAATTATTGTTCGAGTAGCTCTATCCTTTTAACTTTTTCTTTAAGCAATAGTCGGACCTCTGTTTCTTTATCAATGGTGGTGATGGCATAGGCGCCTGCAAACTATGACAACTTCGTAAGGTTCTCGAATGGATCAACAAGAGTGTCTTTCCATACAACTTCCATTGATTCGTTCTCTGGAGTTGCAACAGTCGTTCTATCTAACTTCCTCTTCTTTCTTTCTCTTTTTACCACAGCCTTATGTGTAGGGCTATAAAATATGTCAAGTGAAGGTATTTCTTCAATTTTTAAGACAATTTCAGAAGTGGGGAAAGTCGGGATGACCTCAATGTCTTGAGTGTTTGTGACTTCTTTCTCTATTGTCTCTGGATTTGTTCCTTATCGAGTTTATTTCGGGGTCTGAAATCCATAATACTTGTGGCGGTTTGGAGCTTCTAATTGAATTGCTCCCATTCCTTGTCTAGGTCAATAATTGGAATCTTCCATGTTTGAGTTGATGTGGAGCCAACCTCTGTATGTTTCTTGGCCAAGGACTGTTTGGTCGTTTCCTAAGTATTTCCTTCATTATTTTTATAAAAACCTTTATTAAGACTTTCTTCTCCATTATGAGATTGTTGATCTGAATGTTTTGACTCCAGAGTTGAATTTTCTTATGTTTATTCATTAGAATTTTCCTTGGAACTTCCCTCGAGGCTCATGCTAGGAGTAGGTTCTCTTATTTGTTCAATTTGTAATAGGTCCAATGGGACATTCAATAATATTTTATTTCTGTATACATGAAAAGTGTTGATATCATCTGGGCTTAACTGTAGCGATGCAAAATGTAGGACCTGTTTAAATGATTCAACTCCTTGAAAGAGGTCATCAAATGGATCCTCTTCATGAGTAAACTATCTGACTTTAACCATGGTAGTGAAGTCTTTAACAAATTTATTTGGGTCAAATTGTCGACCTAGAATCGTGGCTAGTTTTATAGATGTAATATTCTCTATTTCTTTTACTGCATGCCCATAATCATGCAGTGCGAAAGCACCACACTACAGTGGAAAGGTTGGACAAATAATATTTTTCATTTCCTTTAGGGCTTTTGTTAAACCATCCCTTACTGTCTAGTAAGATATCTCTCTTGCCAGCAGTTTGTTTGGAACATAATATGGGAGGACATGTGGACCTGGAATGCTCCCAAAAACTCTGATATAAGTGAATGTCTCTTCAGCAAACCATCTCGCGAGTGGAAATATTTCTATCTTTGATTCTTTGGAAAGTTTGGGGGTTGTTTTATCAAAAAATGGTTTTATAAATGGGTAACATAATACCTTGGAAAATTTTGTAAAAATGGGAACTGAACTAGGATTCCCACAAGATTTTATGATACACATGGATGGGGAGAGAGTTCTGTGTAGTCCATTTCCAACCCATCTTTGAAAATCGTGAAAAAAAAAGATGGCGCCCATCACATAACCACTCATATAAAAAGGGGGAATAGTTCTTGATGAGATATTTCTCTTTTGCCTATATTCCCTAATAGTCGTAGCTAAATTATCTAACAAAATATGACTCCAATTCATAATCATTTTGTTAACTACTGCATCAATCAATGGAATCCACTCTATAGGAAATTCGGTACTATCACCCTTCCAAAATAATCTACACATCATCGCAGTTGTGAAATTATGTGTAGCTGAGAGGGATGAAATTGGGTACATACCAGATTTATCCCATTTGAATTTGCCTGATCGTGACCTCTAATTCTATGTAACGTCCAATGGGTCCTCGTTCTCTTTGAAAAAATGTTTGAGGAAATATTTATCATAGAGCTTTTGAGGCTCTGGAAGATGGTACATTTGGCACAATTTTTTTGGCGTGAAAGATCCCATGACCTCATGTCTTGAATATATAAAAGTTTAGTCTAAAATATTCACATTATCAATCACCCATTTCACCATATCTGTGTATGGTAATATCTTGGGCCTTGCAACTATTCTGTGTAGAAACGAACATGCTGCCTCAAAGTAGGAAGTGTTAGATGATACTTCAACATCAGTTGTCACCTTAGTTTCTAGTGGTCTTGGCTTCTCTTCCTATAGTAAGTTATACATGGCTTCTCACGATGCGGTTCCTCCGTATTTGTTGCGGGTAGTATCAGAGAAGAGTGGGGTCATGTCCGATTTCTCAGACATAGTAGCTGTTCCTTTATTTGCCATCTTTTCAAATGTTGTTTCCTTCAAAGTTTCCCTAAAATTGAGCAATGGAAATTATCGGATCAATACACAGAGCAAAAATGATAGTGGAAAATGAAATGATACAATTAATTCCAAAAGATGACATAGGAAGAAGCCTTTATTTGAAAATACAGATGAAAGATATCAAAATCTTGGTGATGCATTATTTCGAAGTTATTTATTATTTTGTGATATGCGATGTGAGTGATATACCTTTTATCCTTTTGAGCGCATTTCGTTTGAATGAATAATTATTTCATAAAGTGGCTTTTTATTATGCATCAGACCTGATCTAAGTTATAACAATTTTGGCATAATTCCATCAGGTCCAGGTCACATCACGTTTCACAACTTTTCATGGTTCACAAGTTTGGCCTTTGTGTAAAAGCAGTGATGCGATGAGTGTTTGACTTGTTATGTCTCAATATCACAAATCACATATCCTAAAGGTTTTTCTTGTTTGTGTTTTAATGAATGTGCTATGAGATTGCGATAGGTACTTTATTTTGTAAGAAATTATTTAAGCCTTAGTTTAATGAGAAGTTTTATGATACCATAAGTCTACTACGATGGTACCTTTTATCATAATCTGCGGCTTTCTATTGTTGATTAACCTTTGTTATGCAAGGTCTAGTGATTTGCGATAAAGCAATAATTCCTAGTCACAAAAGGATTTTGGTTTGATATCTTAAGTTTATTCAAAATTTTATTTCTAATAGTTAAAAAAGAAGGAATATCTGATTTTCTAAGTTTTTTGGCGAATTTTAAAGGGTCCCCATTTATTAATAGAATATTAACTATTAAATCAATAAATAGGGGGGTTGTTGAACAATACAACAATTGGTGATTCAATGGAAGAACCGGTTATCTCTGACATTTTTGAAACTTCTAAGACTTCCAAAATAAAGATAGTTCAGGAAATAGGAGTTACATGAAATTTAAGATAACTAGCATTTCTCTGAATAAGAGAACAAGCACACATAATTATCATGCACTTGATATCCTCTTCAAAATGAAAATTGCTTTGTCTATATCAGTCTTTACATAGTTTAAAAATAAAGTAGGGAGATCGTGTAGATTAGCTTTTAGATGTACTCATTTGTCATAGGTAGGGCCTCTTCTACTAGTAGGTCCCCATAGCCTCGACAGGGTTACGTTTTAACCATCAATGATTCAGTATCCCATCCAGATAAGAGTGCAATTTTTAGAGATAAATTCAGACTAATATACTTATTTTCTTCTTTTCTTTTTTAAACAGTTTATCTTTTTCCTAAAAAAATTATCTTTCACTACTTAAAAGTTATTGTCTTGGTTTGGTGGCCAAATAGTAAAAATTCAATTCACTTCTTGTAATTCAATTGAATAAGCTAGCTCGTGATGAGACCCCTTGTCTTTTGATTAAAATAATCTCAATCCATTACCTTGTTTTTATGTGCAGTGTTGGTAATGTCAGTCTATTATTTCCCTATGAGCATGGTAATTCGGCTCTTGATGAGACCTATTATCTTTTAAGTTTTAGTATCTTTTAGAATTACACTCTAAAAAGAGAAATGTTTAGTGGATGGGGAGAATCATTGACTCCTTAAGAGTTTCTAGATGACAATTATAGAGTTAAAGGTGTTCATCTGCAAAGAGTCTTTACTTTGTTAGAGATACTTTTCTTGACTGATAATAGAAAAAAGGTCTCTTTATAAAGTTGGGGTTTCAAAAAGAATAGATAATTTGGCGGAAACAAGCAAATTTAAAAGAAATAGAACTTAGCGTATTTTCAAATGTCATAATTATTTCCTTAATAATCTCTACTTATACAAGCAACAAATAAAAATATTTGAAGAGGTTTTTTATTGTAAGGCCAAAAGTAATTATTATTTTTATTTTCCTAGGAATAGTAAAGGCGATAGTGTACAATGGATAGAAGAAGTTATCTTCTATGAAAAATATTACTTCAAAATCTACCCATTCACAGGCAACAAATCTCTCTTGCCTGATAAATCTTGCAATAGAAACGTTGATGGGCTGACTTGTTATGTAATATGAAATGGGCCAAGCCACATTCTTTGGAATTTGGATGCTTACCTTTTTCCTCGTGTGATTTATCCCACTTCAATACAAGGTCTCCAAGTTGAAAAGATTTAGGACTTACAGAATTTGCATCAAAGGAAGATTTAACTAACTATTGATGATATGCATGTATGATTTTGTATTTCTCTCTTTCTTCTTCAAGTTTGAGGATTTGTGATTTCCTTAATTGCATAGAAGAGGAATGAGTTTCTTCAATAAATTAAACTATGGCTAAAGAGGGAATATCTACATTTGTAGGAAGGACTACTTCTCTCCCATATACTAGATTAAACGAAGAAGTGCCTATTGAGGCCTTCTGTGTTATCCGATCTACCCATAGAGCAAATGTTAAATATTTATGCTATTTTCTTTGACTCTAATCAATAGTTCCTTTAATGATCCTTATGAAATTTTTATTTGTCGATTCAACTAAACCATTTCCCTAAGGATAATAGTTAGCAGAATATTTAAGTTTAAAACCTCTTTTGAGAGAAAATTCTATCATAGCATTGCCTGTGAAATAGGATGCATTGTCAAACATGAGGGCATTTGGTAGACCAAATATGGTAATAATAAATTGATCTATAAATTCAATAATGTTTTCAGAATTGGCTACCTTTAGTGGAATTTCTTCCACCCACTTAGTGAAGTAATCAGTTGTTGTAAGGATATATCTATGTTGCTTTGAAGAGTGAGGAACAATCTCACCTATTATTTCCATTCCCCATTATTCAAATGGTTGTTCAATGTTGAATGGATGTAATGGAAATGTGGGTTTCCTTTGTCTTCCAATAGCTATTTGAAAAAAATTTCACTTCCTTACATATTCGTGTGCATATTTGAATAAGGTTGGCTAATAATACCCAGCATGCAGAATTTTATGTGTTGTTGTGTCTCCTCCAAAAGTCCACTAGCTAGTCCATGGAGTTCCTACAAAACCTTTTCTGCCTCAGATTTTTCAAGGCACCTAAGTAAAACAAAATCATAATTCTTCCTAAACAAAACATCATTTATGATTTCATATTTCTTAGATTTTAATCTCAAATCCCTTTTTCTTTTGTAACTGAGTTGTGTAGGGGCATATCCATTTTTCAAATAAAAGATGATATCAGCATATTTAGATTCGGTACCATTGAGGCTTACCTCACATATTTTTATATCATCACCTAAATCTTCTGGTGCTGGTAAGTTGGATGCTCCAGCTAACATTCTGCAAAAACCTTGACCTCTAACAATTTTAGCTGGTCTAATCTCAATTTCATATTCTTGCAGTGTTGTTACCCAATTTTCTCTTTTCTCACCTAATTCTCTTTGCGTTAGTAAAGTTCTCATAGATGAGAATGAAACTATTACTTTAGTGTGAGTTTTAAGAAGAAAAGGTCTAAAATGTTTTATTGATTTGAAAACAGAAAAACTCTTCTTTTCAACATCTCAATAATACAATTCAGCACCTTGCAAATTGGAGCTAAAGAAAGAAATCGGTGCTTCAACTTTATCATCATTAACTTGTGTCAAAATAGCTGCATATGATGTTTCAGAAGCAAAAGTATATAAAATAAAATGATTAGAAAAATTTGGAGTTTCTAAAGAGGGAGCATTTATAATTGCTTGTTTGATAATATTGAAAGCTTCATGCTCAGTATGTCCCCATTTAAAAACATGTTTTTTCTTGATCATAGATTGCAGGGGTAAAACAATTCATGAAAAGTCAGGGACAAATCTTTTAACAAAATTTATCTGACCTAGGAAAGATTGCATGGATTTTTTGTTGTGAGGCAAAGAGATTTCAGAAATTTCTCTTATCCTATCAGGATCTATGTGAATGCCATCTTTAGATACAATAAATCCAAGAAGTTTACCCTCACTTAAAGAAAAAAAAATATTTCTTTGGATTTAGAGAAATTCCATATCTTTTACAACGTTCAAAGATTTGTCTTAAGTCCTTTAAATGATTACTGTGCTTTTTCAAAGATACAGTTATATCATCTAAATAAATGACCATTGTTTTATTCATCAAACCTTTGAAAGTTTTATCCATGGCTCTCTGAAATTTTGTACCATCATTGATTAATCCAAATGGCATATTTTGATAAGCATATGTTCCCTATTTGGTTCTGAATGTGGTCTTTAGTCGATTATATGGATGTACGTGAATTTTATTATAACGTGAAAATCCATCCAGAAAAGACATTAAATCTGAGCCTGCACCTGACTATAGTATCTGTTCCATAGGATGTAGTGGAAAGTTGTCATTCTGACAAGCTTTGTTGAGATAATGTAAGTCTATACAAATTTGAATATCACTATTCTTTTTCATGACTAGAACTAGGTTAGAAACCCACCTTGAATGTCTAACAGGAAAAATGATTTTGGCTTTAAGACGTTTATTTAATTTATATTTGATTTGATTTTCCAAATTCGAATGAATCTTTCTCAACTTCTGTTATACAATCTTTTCGTTGGATATCATAGGAATGGTATGTTGAATGATGGAAGTATCATATGTCTTAAGATCATCGTAATTCCAAGAAAAAACATTTTTATATCTTATTAACCAATGAATGAAGGCTAATGTTTCATCAAGTGTAAGGGTAAGACCAAGATTAATATTTCGAGGTTTAAGATCAGTTCCAAGATTAACTAATTCGAACCTCAATCTGTCCTTAAGATCATAAATATATTCCAACTTAACTACTAATTTAGGTATGGGATTTACACTTATCTTTTGTTTGAGTTGGCTTCCATGTTGGTCTTCATCTATTATCTAGTCATCATATGAACCTTTGGATGTCAAAAAGTTTATGATATCCAGATCGTCATTAAAAACTCACAAATTGGTGATATTATCGGGAATAGAAGGTCTAAAAATTAATTCTATAGAAAATCAATCAGGACTATAATCTCCTAGTGGTATAAGTTTAGATGCAATGTTAGCCAAAATATCAGTAATTGTGTTTTGAAGTCTTGGAATTCGAGAAATGTTAAATTCTAGGAAATGTGAGGTGAGGTCATGGATTAATGATTGATAACGATATAAATGTCCAGAAATACAATAAATAGTATTCCTTACCTATTTGATTATAATTTCTGAATCTCCAAAGACTTGAAGGTATTTGATATCAAGGCCTATGTCTTTATACAATCCTTGAACTAATGCCTCATACTCAGCAGTGTTATTCGTGCATTCAAATTCAAGTTTGCATGCCAACATAGTTTTCTCTCCTAACTAATATACATCCCGCCCCAGCTCCATCATTAGATTTAGATCCATACAAAAATAATTTCCAAAATAAAGAATTGACTGCAGGTTTATCTAAAAAATTAATACATTTTGTTTGTGAATAATTTTCAATCTGTGATGTAATAGAATTTTACAAAAAGGGTGAAGTGTGTGCATTAAAATTTCCCAAAACTGATTCAACTAAATAATTTCCAATGATATTACTATTATATGTGATGGGCTCATTTCTCCTTCTAGTTTAGTCACGATATACTTTAAATGTTTCTCACGGTCGACCCTTATTTGATTTGGCTTACCATTGTAAGGAAGCCACATATGAGACCAATCTGTTGTGAAATAGCCATGAAGCTTTTCGAACCAATCTCTACTGAGGATCAAGCTGTAGAATTCAAGAATATCAACGACAAGAACGTCAATGACTTGACATACTTTCGGGTTTGATGAGAATCTAATAGTAACCGCATTAATTTCTCCTATGACTTTGAATTGCATTCTATCTAACTGTACAATACGAACAACAGATTTCTAGGGTACGACATTCAATTTTGCACAAACCGTTTTTGGAAAAATGTTGGATGAGGCTCCAGAATCAACTAAACAATTGTGAAAATTCTTATTAAAGACTTCAAAAGTCAAAAGTAAAGGGGAGTATAGCATTTAGATCTACCAACAATTGAGGTAACATCAGTTGAACTCATTTTATCTGATGAAGTACTGGGAGGCCTACCCATTTCTTGAGCAGCCTGGGAAATTACAACAGCAGGAAGAGGAGAAGTGGGGATTGCTTTTAATTCTTTGAGAAATATCTTATGTTGATGTTTTAGCTTTATAAGCTCATAAAACATGATATTAGCTCTAGTCTTCTTCATGTCTTCAACGATGTTGTATTCCATATCATCAGAAACTAGCAAGGTTTTGGCTGGAGGCGAAGAATTGGATCGAGGAGGAGATGTTAGAGTAGATTTGGGAGAATATTTCTTACATATTGCTTTATCTTTAATAGCATGAGTTGATGATTTTTGTTTTTTAATTGTTTGTGGCAAATCAACAGTGCTCTTTCTTTTGGTAAGGACAGGTAAAGCTTCTTCTAATTCTTCATCATCTGACAAAGGAAGAATGAAATCCTACATTCCATGTACTTCAAATATCTCTTCATCATCAGTTTGTTCTTTAGCTATTGATACTTCTTCTTCATCCTCATATGATTGAGAATTTGATATTGTATTTGGAGGTTTAGAATCAAAGGGGGGATTTCTTTTAAAAGGTCTAAAAGATATCCTAGAAGAAGTTTCAACTACCTACTTCTTAATGTTGACCATTTCATTGGACATGGTTTTAAGTACCTTTTGTGGACCTTCAAGATCAAAAGGATTTGTAGGTGATTTCTTCTTGGATTCATCCCTGAAGGTGACCTTTTTTAATTTTCTTTATTCTAATGCATTTTTATTTTCTAAGGCTAAAATTCGTTTTTCCACAACTACAGCTTATTTCATGTTTTCAGCAAAAGTTGGCTTGGCAACACTATCAAAAAAAATAGTTGCATTTGAGGGAAGAGTAGAAATGTACCATTCATTTTGAACTTCAGTAATTGGCCTAGTTTCCACTAGGATTTTGTTTAATAATTTGTTAAAACATGAATTGAAGTCCTTAATTGGCTCTCTAGATTTAGCTTTTAATATGGAGAGATAATTAAGTAGATTAGGCGTTGAGCAGTCATCTCCAAACTTGGTTAGAAATTGTTCCTGGAATGCATTCCAATTATCAATAGAACTAGATGGTAATGAAAAGTACCAAGACCCTTCTAATATTTTTAAAGTATATGGGAATAATCGTACAACTACGTCTTCTTCTATGACTCCATTTAGATTTATGGACAACATAAAGTTGATTATGTGTTCTTCGGCAAGAAGACCATCATCAAGATTGAATTTTGGCAATCATTTTTCTAGATGAGTAGGTAATGGATGTAATGGTCCTACCATTTGAACGACTCCTAGATTTGTCCATGGTCTTTGATCCATTATGGGTATTTTTGTGGAAGAGGATGCACCAGTGGTTGAAGGTGATTGGGTAGAGGAAGATTGTGTTGTTGTACCTGATCTGAAAATGAGATCTTAAATCAATATTAAGGTATTATAGACTTATGTGCAGAAAAATGCCTATATTACTTAGTGCAACGGATCAAAAATATTGTGAATAATATAGACAATGAGTAGTAAGAAAAATAACAAGCACACACACATCAACACAACAAATAATCAAGGAGTTCACCAGACTTCCTCGCTACGTCTCCTGGTCCAGCTTTCAGTGGCGACCTCTCTATTAAGTCTTTAAGAACAAAATATTACAAGTGTGAGCTCAACCTAAGTCTCAACACATAGACAGTGATATTACATAGGGATACTCGAAAACCTCGAGTCTAAAGAGTGCACAGACTCCCCCTCTTAGTGCCTCTGATCAACTATTCTGTCTCAATCTGTCTCTGACCTCTGACTTCCTCTCTGGCTCTCTGGCTGTCTGTTCTATCATCGAATGGCCTTTTATGCCTATTGGCACTGTCAATTTGTATCCCTCTTTGGGCTCTCTGGCTCCCGGTCATTGTCCATTCAAATCCCTTTTGAGCACTAAACAATCACTGCAAAATGCTCTCAGGTGTGGTGGCCACCTGTTTCCAAACGGAAAGGACCAGCGTAGGTGAAAATCCCAAAGAATCTCTTCTCTGTTTAAAAACATAAATACACTAAAAACATGGAAAATCCGACCAAGCCAGACCTCAAAAGATATGAAACCACATCTATAAACCTATTAGGTCCATTGTTTTATCACATTATTGCTATATCGCATTGCATGTGGCCATATATCAATACATGGGAAATATAAAGAAATCCAAAGAAACCAGACTTCAAATTTATTTAAACTCGACCTATAATCCTTATCGGGTCTAGGTGTATCACATGTCACATATTACCCGCTCCTTTGTATCGTTGCGATGCAATATGGCGATCAGTGATCGCATATCACAATGTCTCGAGCCCCTGGTAAGTCCTCCCTTTGGCCATGTTATGATGTGAGTAAATCTCTGCTGCTGGTCTTCTGCCACTAGATCAATGGCTAAGATCTTCCTCTACACAACAAATCTAATCGACAGTCCTCCATCGTTGATCTACGCTTAGTAGATCTGACAGTCCCTTGCGATTTTGGGCAGACAACTTGCCCGATCGTTAACAATCCTTACGGACTCGATGGGTTTATAAAACTTCCAATCCATAAAAGTTTGGGTCCGATCTTTGAGTTAACACTTGATTACCTTTGCGCCCGATATCCGTCAGATGATGTGGTCCCTCAATCTTGCGGTCGGTGGGTATTCAACGTGCACATGGTTTAACCTCCGTTTGGTCCCCCACGATGCGATATGGTAGTTGATCTGGACCGTTGATCTACATGCTCGATCAACGACCCTCGTTAACTTGTGCTAATCATTGTCACAGTTCCAAAAGGCCACAATCTCTTAATGCTAAACCTTGGTTTTTCCCGATGCGATAACAAAATCCATTGTAATATATCTATCTATCTATATATATATATATATATATATATATATATATGCATATATGCGATGAACCATATATTTTCTCCAGATGCGATAAAAGGACACAATGCGATAGTTCTTTAAAGGGATTTTAAAACATATTTTCCCATTTAAATACAATTGAAGACTTAAGAGGTTTTTCCAAGATCCATTTTGGATCACGCCTTCCCACTGAAAAGATTTTGGACCACCAAAAGTTGGTTTTTAGGCATCGATAAAGTGAGGATACAACTCCCTCACTTGTCCAATTTCTATCCATCGTTCACTACTTGGTTTTGAACCTTTGAGTCCTATTCTCAGGTACTCAACATCCCCTCGATGCCTAGTTCTCACCTTCCTGTCCATTACTATGTCTTCCTATAACTCATTGAGATACTCAGGCAACAGATCATCAATATAAGGCAACTGACTTTTCTCTTCAGGATCTTCAATCAATGAAGGTTCATACAATCTCAATTTTTTTGCGTTAACGACTAAATAGATCTGCATATAAGCTGGCAAATCAAGGCGAAAAGCATTTTCACCAATTTTATCAAGTATCTTGAAAGGTCCATACCTTATTGGTTTTAGCTTCTTACCTTCACCTTGCATTATGTCTTTGCTAATGTACAACCAGACTTGATCACCAACTTGAAAAATATGCTCAACTCGATGCTTGTCATGTCTTGCCTTGTACTTGGCTTGACTTCTTTCCAGTTGTTCTTGTACTGCCTGGTGAATTTCTTGGATTTTTTCAACGAACTTGGTTGCTTTGTCCACATCACTATGTCCATCAACTGCTATGTCTTTACCAAAGACAAAATACAAGGGACACTTTGGTATAAAACTAAAACAAGCCTCAAAAGGAGATCTCTGAGAAGAAGAGTGCTTGGCATGGTTGTAAGCATGTTGCACATAGCACAAATGCTTATCCCAAAGCTTGGGATGCATGTTGCACATAGCACAAATGCTTATCCCAAAGCTTGGGATGCTTGTTGCGATAGCCTTTGAGCAACTAGATCACTGTCTTATTGACCACTTATGTCTGACCATCTATTTGTGGATGAAATGTTGTGCTCTTCTTCAATCTGGTGTCCATCAACTCCCATAAACTTGACCAAAACTTCCCAATAAATCGAGAATCTTGATCAAATAAAATAGAAGTGGGTAAACCAAAATGAACCCATACATTCCGAAAGAACAACTTTGTTATTTGTTCAGCTGTAACCTGCTTGTTACAAGGTATCGAAATACACATTTTACTAAACCTATCCACAACAACATACAAATAATCATGACCTTTTCTAGATTTTGGCAATCCCCCAACAAAGACCATGGAAACACTTTCCCAAGGACGAGAAGGAATTGGAAGTGGAGTGTACAAGCCTAATTTTCTATTACTAGGCTAGTTGGTAGCACACATAGTACATCCTTTGATATATCTAGAAACTGTCTCATTCATTCTTGGCCAATAACAGAACCTTTGCAATTGTGTCACTTTTTTACTTAAACTAAAATGACCTGATATTAGAGAAGCATGTGCTTCTCGAATTATGTTAACTCTTTTAGTTTGTGGAATGCATAAATTTCCCAAATGATATAAGAGTTGGTCCTTTACATAATAATCCAATTCTTCTACTTGTTTGCCATGACTTAAAGTTGCATATACATCTTTAAAATCTACATCTTGAGCATATTGTTCAATGTAACTTTCATGCATTACTGAATTATGCTTAAGTATAGTAGATGCATTTATGATTGGTCTTGATAACATGTCTACAACCTTATTATGTATGCCCTTCTTATATCTAATGACAAGATGAAATTGTTGTAGAAAACCCATCCACCTATAATGTCTTGATTGCTGCAATTTATTTTGTGAGTGAAAATAATGAAGTGGTTGATGATCTGTATATATTATTGTTTCTTTACCCATTAGGTAATGTTTCCACTTTTTCACACTTTGTACTAATGCATAAAATTCTTTATCATAAGTGGGATAATTAACTACTGTAGAAGTAAATGTCTCAGAATGATAGCATATGTGTTTACCATGTTTCATCAACACTTCTCCCATGGCATAGTCACTGGCATCTGTCTCAATCTCAAATGGATGTTGAAGATCTTGTAGTGCTAGTACTGGTGTTGTACTAATTTTTTCTTTTAAGGTGTCTAAGGCTTTCTGATGTTTGCCTCCCCACTGAAACACTTGTTTCAATCCTGTTAAAGCATGTAACGGAGTTGTAATCAAAGAAAAGTTAGCAATAAACTTTCTCCAGTATTGTGCTTCCCCTAGGAAACTCCTAACCTTTGTCGCAGATTTGGGTTTAGGAAAATTCACAATGTCTTCAACCTTAGAGGGATCTATCTTCAATTCACCACCCCCCACAATATAACCCAAATAATTTAAAGATGTTCTGCTAATTTCACACTTTGACAGTTTTACATATAGATTTTCTCTTTTTAAAACATCTAAAGTCTGCTTTACATGCTTTACATGGTATTCCCATGTCTTACTAAAAACAAGAATGTCATCTAAATAAACAATTACAAAATCATCAATAAAAGGTCTGAGTACATCATTCATGACTCTCATAAATGTAGCAGGAGCATTAGTTAAGCCAAAAGGCATAACCAACCATTCATACAGTCCTTTCTTTGTCTTGAAAGCAGTCTTCCATGCATCCTATTCTGCAACTCTGACCTAATGATAGCCACTTCACAAGTCTAACTTAGAAAAGGAAACTGTTTCTTTCATTTGATCTAATAGATCATCAATACAAGGAAGAGGATAATGATTCTTGATCGTTATTTTATTCAGTGCTCTATAATCAATTCACATTCTCCACGAACCATCTTTCTTTCTCACCAGAACGATTGGAGATCCACATGGTGATGTGCTTGGTCTTATAAACCCTTTATCAAGCAACTCCTGTACCTGCTTCTTTATCTCTGTATTCTCTAAAGCTGACAACCTGTACATTCCAATGTTAGGTAATGGAGCATCTTGCTGCAAACAAATATCATGCACTATTTCTCACTTGGGCGGCAGACCTTTAGGTTCTTGAAATAGAACATCATACTCTGAAACAACTTTAACTAAATCAGCTTTTTGTTTAGAATCACAACCTTCAAATGCATTGGATTTTTCAAGATCCTTTGGCTTTACAACCATTAGTAAAAACTGCCTACTTGAATTCACAATTCTTTTCATCTATCCTGAGTTTATGAGAGAATAGTTATTTTTGAGTTTATGAGCTCTTACAATATATTCCATTCCATCTTTAGTCAGTTGATACTTATTTTCAGCTCTATAGAAAATAGCTTTCCTATCATACAAGTATGGACTTCCCAAAATAGTACCATATATATCCAATGGGACTATATCTAACTCAACCTCATCTACAAATGTTGATACAATAGCAAACCTAAGTTTACATTGTCTCATTACTTGTAGCTTTGTTTAATCACACACCCAACCTAATGGATATGGTTTCTCATGAGGTTTTGTTTGTAATCCAAACTTCTTTACATTTGTTTCAGAAATCAAATTTACGTTTGATCCACTATCAAACAAAGTATCAATCTTATTGTGCTTGGAAATTACTCTAATATGAAAAAGCTCATTTCTTTCCCTCTCAATACTTTCATTATCAACAAATTGTGCAGAATTACTTGTGGATGCTTCAGAATCCTTACCTTTAATACCTGTGGTTGTAACGGTTGTTTCATCACCTGAATCTAATACCAAGTCTTGCTAAATAGCTGCAACATTCCTTTTCTTCCTTCCACCAAACTTCTTATGTCTCCGTTCTAGATGCAAACGCCAGCAGTGTGCCTCATCGTGTCCTTCTTTCTTGCAATGAGAGCATGAAGTTTTATCCTTCTGTACAATGTTTTCTTTCCTCTCCTTCCATTTTAGTTTCTTCTTTTCCTTGTTATTGCTTACAAAATATTTAGATGTTCCCCCAATCTCTGGGTTTACATTCTTACCTGTAGCTTCTAGATGTGTGGCTTGAACTGATACATCATCTAAGCTAGTGGGATTAAACATGAGAATAGTATGCTTTAAATATCTATGAAGACCACCTATATACTTCAATAAAGTCTCAGGTGAGTCTAATGATATTCCTAGAGTTAAAGCTCTCTTTCTGAATTCCTAAGTATAACTTTGTGCACGTTGACCCTTCAACTATCAATGAGTTTGCCAACTCATCATTGCCTGTTGCATGTAAGCTAAATGATAGAATTTATTTTTGATAGCAGAAACAAATTCATTCCAGGTAGAAATGATTTTACCATGTTTTTGCAAATCAACTTGTCTCTTACCTTCCCACCATACTAGTGCAGCTCCTCCAAGTTGAAGGCTAGCCAGCTAAATCTTCTTCCTTTCTGAATCAACGTTTTGTACCTTGCAACAATATACATCAAATTGTCTTATCCAATTATCTAGCTTTTCTGCATTGAGTTCTCTATCATAGATTGGAAAATCAAACTTCACATCTAATTTAATCAAATAATTTTTCTTCTTTTTCTTATCAAGGCTAGTTTTATGTGAAGAAGATGATGAGGTAGGTAATGATGGAGGAGATGGTGGAGGAGGCATTCCTCCTTTTCATTTGCCTTCTGGAGAGGCAATTGGAAAAGGTTCCTCTTCTCCTTTGTCTATTTTAGGTGTTGAAGTGCTTTCACCTCGACCCTTCTTAAATTCCAGATACATCTCTTCCACCATGGCTTCCATGGCCATAAAACTATCCATGAACTAAGATTCTGATCCCAAAGGAGTTTCTTCTGCCATTCTCCTCTGAGAATAGACTCTTCCAATCTTTGGATTAGCCTCAACAAGTTCTCCTTCTCCTATTTTGAGCTTTAATCTAGTTAGGATTCAAAATCCAGCACAAGCTTGTCTAACCTTAACAAAACCAAAACCAAATGCTCTAATACCACTTGATTTGAAAATGAGATCTTAAATCAATATTAAGGTATTACAGACTTATGTGCAGAAAAATGCCTATATTACTTAGTGAAATGGATCGAAAAGATTGCGAATAATATAGACAATGAACAGTCAGAAAACATAACAGGCACACACACATCAACACAACAAATAATCAAGGAGTTCACCAGACTTCCTGGCTATGTCTCCTAGTCTAGCTTTCAATGGCGACCTCTCTATTAAGTCTTTAAGAACAAAAAATTACAAGTGTGAGCTCAACCCGAGTCTCAACACATAGACAGTGATATTACACAGGGATACTCGAAAACCTCGAGTCTAAAGAGTGCACAGACTCCCCCTCTTAGTCCCTCTGATCAACTGTTTTGTCTCAATCTGTCTCTGACCTCTGACTTCCTCTCTGGCTCTCTGGCTATCTGTTCTGTCATCAGATGGCCTTTTAAGCCTATAAGCACTGTCGGTTTGTATCCCTCTTCGGGCTCTCTGGCTCCCAGCCTCTGTTCGTTCAAATCCCTTCTGAGCGTTAAACAATCACTGCAAAATGCTCTTAGGTATGGTGGCCACCTGTTTCCAAATGGAAAGGACTAGCGTGGGTGAAAATCCCAAAGAATCACTTCTCTATTTAAAAACATAAATACACTACAAAACATGGAAAATCTGGCCAAGCCGGACTTCAAAAGATATGAAGCCGCATCTATAAACCTATCGGGTCTGTTGTTTTATCGCACTATCGCTATATCGCATTGCATGTGGCCATATCTCAATACGTGGGGAAATACAAAGGAATCCAAAGAAACAAGACTTCAAATTTATTTAAACCTGACCTACAATCCTTATCGGGTCTGGGTGTATCTCATGTCGCATATCACCCACTCCTTTGTATTGCTGCAATGCGATAAGGAAATTGGCAATCGCATATCACATTGTCTCGAGCTCCTGGTAAGTCCTTCTTTTGGCCATGTTGTGATGTGAATAAATCTCTGTCGTTGGTCTTCCGCCACCAGATCAACGACTGAGATCTTCCTCTGCACAACAAATCTAATTGATAGTCCTCCCTCGTTGATCTACGCTTAGTAGATCTGATGGTCCCTGGCGATTTCGAGCGGACAACTTTCTCGACTCTTAACAATTCTTACGGACCCGATGGGTTTATAAACTCCCAGTCCATAGAAAGTTTGGGTCCAATCTTTGAGTTAATGCCCAATTACCTTTGCACCTAATATCCGTCAAATGATGCGGTCCCTCGATTCTGTGGTCGACAGGTATTCAACGTGCACACGGTTTAACCTCTGTTTGGTCCCCCACGATGTGATATGGTAGTTGATCTGGACCATTGATTTTTGTCCTCAATCAACGGCCCTTGTTGGCTCGCGCTAATCATTGTCGCAGTTTGAAAAGCGCACGGTCTTTTAATGCTAAACCTTGGTTTTTCCCGATGCGATAACAAACTCCATTTTAATATATATATGCATATATACGATGAACCATATATTTTCTTTGGATGTGATAAAAGGCCACAATGCGATAGTTCTTTAAAGGGCTTTTGAAACATATTTTCCCATTTAAATACAATTGAAGTCTTAAGAGGTTTTTCCAAGATCCATTTTGGATCAGTACCAATGTAAATCATGATCTGAGATGGTGAGGTGGATGATTGGGTTTGTGATGAAGATGATGGAATGAATGTAGGAGTTTGAGGTGATGGTGAAAGAATCTCACTATGACTTTCATACTCAGATTTCTTAATTTTCCTTCGAGGAGGAGGTAAAGGAAATTCAAATGGAGAAATTCCAAATTTTTCACTCTATGATCTGGTTAATCTTCAAGAGGAAGGAAAATGTGAATAAACGTAGCTTGAGATAATTCATATTCTTCTTGAGATGGAGAAATCCCTTGTAATTTATGAATTAAATACTGAATTTCAGGAGCTTCTACATATGAAGGGTGATCTGATTTCTTTGGAGAAACACTAGTGGATTGTAAAGATTTTTTCACAACTTCACATTTATGATTTGGAGGTTTGGAATGTGACCGAGAAGTTGGAGGTGATGGTGAGGGATTCTTACTCTAAGAATGGCTTTCTGATTTAGATTTGATTTCCATTCACTGCCATGGCCCTCCTTCTAGCGCCAAAATGTCAAAGCTTCGAAATTCACTGCGACAACATGGGGGATAACCACCCGGTCCGGACCTTGAAAGAAACTCCTTTTCTGTTTGGTGTAGTGGCCCCAACTGGGATAATGGGACCAATTTCCCATAGAGGATTGATTTGATAATGATTTTGGGGTGATATAAGATATAACGAAGAATAGTTTAACTAAAAATGATCTAATCTAAATAATAAACACATGCATCTATTTTATTCTAACATCATATTACTATAAATATACCCATATGTGATCTAGAAAGATGTCCCAAATCAGCTAGTAATGAAGATTATTCAACTGTTAAAAGAAATTAAATCATGAATGATAATTGTTTTGGCTAAATATTTAGACAAAACAATTGAGAAAACTTTATCGCATATAGTAATTGTGCATGTATTGAATAAGGAATTAGAGCTAAAGCATCATACAAAAGTGCAACAATCTAGAACTATAACTCAAATTTTCCTACATAACACAATATAGGAAAAAGTATTACTAATTCATAAATAAAACATGATCATAGGATAAAAGTACCATATATGAAAGGTCTGCTCATGGGCTCAGCAATATTGATCCACTTTCATTCAATCAAATACACCCTAGGAATACAGAAGTTCAATTTCAGTAGAGTATGCTTCAATATTCAAGAAAATTAGATCATGTTCCAATTATTTCATCAAAACATTCACAAAAGTATAGAAGTGCAATCTCTTTCAAATTGTTTTTGATAAAATTCTGGACTCCTCTCTAAATGCACGAGAGGGGTTTAAATACTATAATACATGTTTCAAAAATAGATTATTACAAAAAAAGCCAAGGAGGTTTCAAACAACCTTCCTCAAAGTAAATAAAAATAAAAACTAAAAATAGAAAATAATTGATGACAAGCTTCTTTCAAATTGAATTGTCTTAGTCGGCCACTTGATCCCTAAGATTGCAAATATCCATCATTGGTTTCACCTGGGGCGGCTAGCCGATTGTAGGTTTTAATTGTCCTAAAAATATGGCATCTGAGAGAGTTGGCACCATTTTTTGTGCACAACTAGTTAAGCATCATAGAATCATCCACTAGCTATGTGGTTTTTACCAAATACCACCATTATGTCTCCCAATCAAGTCTGTTCAGTTTTTGATTACTTCCTCTTTGATTTGAGTTGTTTCTTTCCACTGTTGTTTTAGGTGTTTAATATCTAGGAGAGCCCCTTGTATGCATTCTTTAACAAGGTTGGCACATTGAAGATTTTCATTAATGACCTCAATTATGTTGTTTTTTATACCTTATATTGTCGTTGTTTCCCTTTCTTCCTGCTTTAGTTGTGTATCCCAACCTGCAAATAGGATATCTTTATGGGATTTTTCTATCTTTGGTAGATCAACCTTTCTCCCCTCATCAGTTTCCTTCCAGGCAATAAATTCAAAAATATTTTTATGGATTTCTTCATATTCAAATCTTAGATCAATCACTTGATTTGTCAATTTATTACTTGTTTCGCAGTAGGGATTGATCTGTGATATCTTTTGGCAGAACATCTCTTGTTAATGTGTTAATAGGGAATTTAGCTTGATTGCCTCTTTAATGAATTTGTATGTCTGAGGATTATCTTTGAATCTGTCTACCATGGCCTACATTTGGAAAATCTATGAGACTTTCTTTGACATGCTTACCTGGTGTTGTAACCTCATTTGCTCGAATTCCCCTTGAAGTTGAGCTACCTGCTGATTTTCTTGCCAATTGGTACTTTATTTCTCTTGTTCCAATTGTTGTTCGAGTAGCTATATCATTTTTTATTTTTCTTTAAGTAGCAGTCAGACCTATGTTGCTTTATCAATGGTTGCAGTGGAAAAGGCGCCTGCAAATTGTGACAACTTTGTAAGGTTCTCAGAAGGATCAACAAGAGTGTCTTTCAATAAAACTTCCATTGATTCGTTCTCTATAGTTGCAACAGTTGTTGTGTCAAACTTCCTCTTCTTTCTTTTTATTTTTACCATGGCCTTTTGTGTAGGGTTGTAAAATATGTCAAGCAGAGGTATTTCTTTAATTTTTAAGACAATTTCAGAAGTGGGGAAAGATGGGATGACCTCAATATCTTGATTGTTTGTGACTTATTACTTGGTTGTCCCTTGATTTGTTCCCTATTGGTTCTATTTTGGGTCTGAAGTCCATATGTCTCCTCAAGCCTTATGCCTGTTTGGAGGTTCTAATTGAATTGCTCCCTTTCCTTGTCTAGGTCAATAACTGAAATCTTTCCTGTTTGAGCTGATGTGGAGCCCACCTCTGTATGTTTCTTGGACAAGGCCTGTTTGGTCGTCTCCTTGGTATTTCCTTCTTTATTTTTCTCAGAACCCTTATTTGGACTTTATTCTCCATTTTGATATTGTTTCTATGAATGTTCTGACTCCTGAGTTGATTTTTCTTGCGTTTCTTCATTAGAATTTTCCTTGGAACTTCCCTCCAGGCTCACGCTAGGAGTAGGTTCTCTTATTTGTTCAATTTGTAATAGGTCTAATGGGACCTTCAACAATATTTTATTTTTGTATACATGAAGAGCATTGATATCATCTGGGCTTAATTGTAGCGATGCCAAATGTAGGACTATGCAAATGAATCGGCTCCCTAAAAGAGGTCATCAAATGGATCCTCTTCACAAGTAAACTATCTGACTTCAACCATGGTAGTGAAGTCTTTAGAAACTTGATTTGGGTCAAACTATTTACCTAGAATCGTGGCTAGTTTTAGAGATGTAATATTTTGTATCTCTTTTACCGCTTGACGATAATCATATAGTGCGAAAGCACCACACTGCAGCAGAAATGTTGGCCAAAAAAAGCTTTCTCATTTCCTTAGGGATTTCGTTAAACCACCCCCTACTGTCTGGTAAGCTATCTCTCTTGCCAGTAGTTTGTCTGGAACATAATATGGGAGGACCTGTGGAGCTACAATGCTCCCAAAAAATCTGATATAAGTGAATGTCTCTTCACCAAACCATCTCACAAATGGAAATATGTCTATCTTTGTTTCTTCAGAAAGTTTGGGGGTCATTTTATCAAAAATGGGTTTATAAATGGGTAACATAATACCTTGGAAAATTTTGTAAAAATGGGAATTGAACTGGGATTCCCACAATATTTTATGATACACATGGATGGGGAGAGGATTCTGTGTAGTCCATTTCCAACCCATTTTTGGAAATCATGAACAAAAACAAATGGTGTCCATTACATAAGCGCTCATATAAAATGGGGGAATAGTTCTTGTTGAGATATTTCTCTTTTGCCTATATTCCTTAATAGCCATAGCTAAATTATCTCACAAAATATGACTCCAATTCATAATCATTCGTTAACTAATGCATCAATCAATGGAATCCACTCTATAGAAAATTTGGTACTATCAGCCTTCCCAAATAATCTACACATCATCGCAGCTACGAAATTATGTGGATCCGAGAGGGATGAAATTGGGCACATACAAGATTTCTTCTATTTGAATTTCACTGATCTTGACCTCCAGTTCTATGTAACGTCCAATGGGTCCTCCTTATCTTTGGCAAAATGTTCAAGGAAATCTTTATCATAGAGTTCTTGAGGCTTTGGTAGATGGTACATCTAGCGCAAAGTTTCTCGCGTGAAAGACCCCATGACCTCATGTCATGAATTTATGAAAGTTTAGTATGAAATATTCACATTATCAATCACCCACTTCACCATATCTATGTATGGTAATATCTTGGGTCTTGAAGCTATTCTGTGTAGAAACAAACATGTTTCCTCAAATTAGGAAGTGTCAGATGATACTTCGGCATCAGTTGTTGCCTTAGTTTTCAGTTGTCTCGATTTCTCTTCCTCCAGTAAGTTATACATGGCTTCCCATGATGTGGTTCCTCCATCTATGTTGCAAGTGGTGTCAAAGAAGAGTGGGGTCATGTTTGATTTCTCAGACATAGTAGCTTTTCCTTTCTTCTCCATCTTTTCAAACGTTGTTTCCTTCAGAGGTTCCCTGAAATTGAGTATTGGAAATTATCGGATAAACACACAAAGTGAAAATGACAGTGGAGAATGCGATGATATAGTTAATTCTGAAATATGACAAGGAATAAGCCTTTATTTGAAAATACAAATGAAAGATATCAAATCTCATTGAATTGTTTTAAACATAAATGCCATTAAAACTCATTAATTACGCACTAAGTTATTTTCATTATTTCCTTTTATATATCATTTAAACCATCACATTGCAAATTTGTAAGTGGTACTTCAAGTTGATGTGTTAAAGCATGCGATGTCGATTATGCAATTGCAATTAATGGTAATTATCACAATATCACAAATCGCTCATCACAATATCGGTTATGCATTATTTTGAAGTTGTTTAGTATTTTGCGATATGCAATGCGAGCGACATATCTTTTATCCTTTTTAGCACATTTCGTTTGAATGGATAATTATTGCATAAAGTGGTTTTTTAGTATGTGCCAGACTTGATCTAAGTTATACCAATTTTCTCATAATTTAATTGGGTCCAAGTTAGAGCGCTTTTCACAACTTTTCATGGTTCACAAGTTTGGCCTTTTTGTAAACATTTCGATGTGATGAGTGTTTGACTTGTTATGTCGCAATATCGCAAATAGCATATCCTAAAGCTTTTTCTTGTTTATGCTTTTATGAATGTCGCTAAGTGATTGCAATAGGTACTTTATTTTGTAAGAAATGCTTTAAACCTTAGTTTTAATGAGAATTTTTATGATACCATAAGTCTACTATGATGGTCCCTTTTATCAGAATTTGCGGCTTCCGATTGTTGATTAACCTTTATTATGCAAGGTCCAGCGATTTGTGATAAAGTGAGAATTCCTAGTCACAAAGGAATTTTGGTTTGATATCTTAAGTTTATTCAAAATTTTATTTCTAATAGTTCAAAAATAAGGAAGCTCTTATTTTCTAAGTTTTTTGGTGAATTTGAAAGGGTCTCCATTTATTAATAGAATATTAACTATTAAATCAATAAATAGGGGGTTGTTGAAAAATACAACAATTGGTGATTCACTGGAAGAACCAGTTATCTCTGAC